>JBBBDQ010000924.1:1960000-2130000 GCA_037127315.1 Ascarosepion bandense | reverse complement strand
CTTACACTACATCTTGATGTACCTGCATGAGGTGAAAATTTTTAAGTTTCCACACATTAAAAAGAACTTATTGTTTGCAGCTTACTTTCTATAACTTGATATCTAGGCCAGTGAAGTTAATACCTAATCTCAACAATATTTGGACCATGAAATTAAGATTTACATAAGCTTAAAAAGTACTAGCAATATAGCCCAGTGTTGCTTGGGTGTAATGAAAGCTTTAAAAGTAATCCATGGTCCTGGAGCTCCAACTCTTTGGACGTTGGCATGAAAGACTAAAAAGCAATAGCTGTTTCCAGTTAAAGCAAAACCATAGACTGAAAGAAAAATGAATGAATGTAAGTCAAATTTTGATTTCCTGGTATCGATATCAAATAAGTTTTTTTTTATTTTTTTTTAATTTTTTTTTTTTTTTTTTATCATAAACTGAATTTTGAAGGCTAAATAAGTCCTGAGTAAATGGCATCATGATTAAGAACGACAATTATACCTACTTAGAGCCAAACCGAAGCAAAAACTAAAATAAAAGGGCTGAAAAATATACAAACATATAGGCAGATAAACAGGCACACACAAACGTCTTGCCTTATATACACAATAGATTTTCTGCACTATTGTAAGAACTGCAACCTTGAAACTTCTGAATATTGTTTCTTATGTCTTTGTCTAAGAGCGTATCAAATTTGATAAAAATCAGACCACTCCTTCTATAACCCAATTTTTATCGATTTTCGATATTTATCACGGGTACCTCGACACAAAACCTAGCTAAGAACACTCACAGACGCTTATAGTACAACTGTAAATTTTCAAGAAAATCGGTTCAGCCGTTTCAAAGTCTATAGGTACTGGGCGCACACACACACACACACACACACACACACACACACACACACACAGTTCCATTTATAAATAAGTTTAGATATAAATGTAATTGTTACTGGATTTTTTCCTTCACTTTACATGTTTTGCCAATGTATATAACTTGATACACAAGCAGACAAATTCTGAGAACTTATATAATTTTAGTAAAGGATTTCTGCAACCTGTTATAAACTCTGAATGCTATCACTGGGTGTAGAAGTTTCTTGCTCAAAAGAGGTTTTGTTTTCTGCTTTAGAATTAAGTTTCAGGTTCACTAGTCTCCCTTTCACCTTTTGTGACACTATTGCCATGCTTGGAATGATGCCACTTACTCTGTAAACCCTTTAAGTGGCTCTTCAGCTTTGTACAGGGTAAACATTTATTCTTAATCTTTTCAAACGTGTGTGTATATATAGTCAGTGCATTCTGGTCACAAACTACCTTACTATTAAAGTATTAATGATTTTAATCAAAAACTGAAAAAGCCCAGTTTTGCACATTCTATATACTTTAGAGATTTTTTTTTTCTCTAAATACAGGTAGCTGGGCATAGTTTGGATAATGTTAACTACAACTAATTTCAGTTGCCTAAACAAGTAAAACTAAAAATTAAAAACTGAAGCTTTTAATATTCTCATTGCTAACTAAGTTCAATTGCTTATATCAAGGGAAACAACTGTCAAGGGAGTTAACTCTAAACTAACGTTGATATTTTTAATTGTTCTTAAACTAAGAATGTTGTATATGAGAAAAAAAAAAATACACGTACGTGTATTTATGTATGTGAAACTCTTAAATGTTTTACTATAAATTTGTATACTTATGGTATTATATAATCAGTTAAAATCTTAACCATGGATCTGTCTATACCATGCAAATATATTAAATTCTTACATTAAAGTGCCTATTCAATTACAATGTAGCTTTAATTTTGGAAACTATATATACCTCTATAGCAGAAATATGAAAATGCTATCCTGCTGTTTACAGGTTTTATTCTCCTGTATTGTCTATATGCTGTGATTGTTGTGGTAGGACGATACATTCGGCTAAAATATGAGGTTGGGGATAGTGCATCAGGTAAGAAATTTTTTTTTTAACTCTTGTAATGCCAAACAATTCAGTGATGTACAAATAATCTATCAAACTCTTCACTTGTTTGATAATTATACAGATCTCAAATTATGTAAATAAAGAAAAAAAAAAACACTACAAAAATAAAACTAGTTCTGAATTTTTGCATTCTATGCAACACTTCAAGTACATTCAATTTTTTATGTGAACATTGACCTTTTTGTATTGACTGCATGACTTAAATGCTTTTTTTTTTTTTTTTTTTTTTTTTTTTTTAAAACCTCCCAGTGTTCTTCCTGCTGGAAGTCATGCAGTGAGTCATTGATGGCAAACAGTAAAACTTTGAGCTGATATTTTATGAGGTGGATTTGTGCATGTTGAATACTGAAAGGTTAAAAATATTATGAACCTTGTTTTAAATGTCTTGTCAAGCTGTAGGGGATAATGGTTTGGAAAATTACTTGATCTGAATTGTCATTCCCTTTTGGGGAAAGTGGCCTGGTAGATAGTTCCTATTGCTTTATATGGAGTTGTTTCCTATTCTTAGATTGGCCTCTCTACTATTGGATAAATAACCAATCTTCAAGCTTTTTTTTTTTTTTTTTTTTTTTTCTCGAAAGCATTTGTGCAAAAGTGAATTCAAGACCAAGCTCGGAATTGAGCATGGTTTGTCAATTTGACTCTCTGCACATAACATTACAATATCCCACAATGTGAAATGACTTTCTCTTATATATATATATATATATATATATATATATATATAAAAACAATTTAGGTAAATCCTTGTTACATATTCACATAACTACCAAGATAATTGGGATACAATTTAAAAAAAAAAAAAATTAGGTTTTTACTTTGTCAGATCTCACTTGCTATTAGTATTAAAGTCGTCATTAATATCAATACTTAGTTGAAAACTGAGGACATAAGGAATGTTAAAGATAACAGGTCCAAGGATAAAGCGCTGGAGAATAACCACATTGTTGGGAAATGATCAAAACGGTTTAATTTTAGTAGACTGAGCAAAATACCATTTCAACAATGTTTATTTCTGAAGAGTCACACATTATATCCGAAGTGGAAACTGTTTTTAAAATTTTCTTCTCCAGAGAGCTCAATCGTAATGAGAGCATAATATATTAGTCGTCCACATACAAGCCCGTTTCGCTGTATCACAGCTCATCAGTGTGGCTAGACATACCCACTTGCTTCTGGCCGGGATCGAAACTCAACCGATTTGGTGTCAGTCGGAGTCTCTACTCCCTAAGCCATCGGCGCAATTTAAGGCAAATGATTATGATCTGAATTTGCTATACTCTTTAACTGTTTATTTAATACTAATAGCAAGTGAGATCTGACAAGTAAAAAATTTTTTTTTTTTTAAACCAAAAATCTGCACTAACTCTACCATTAATCAGCAGTCAAATGGAAATTATTCAAGTGACTCTTAAATTAATATTGACATCACTGGTCAAAAGACAATGAGGATATTGTTAGGGAAACTTTAAATTTGCTCAGTTATGTTTATTTCCTATAAAATCTTAACTTTTCTTCAGTTAATGAACAACCGAATGAAAATTCTTCAGAAGACTCGAGTGAAACTGATAAATTATTGGCACCAGCACTGACTGAAAGCTCAAAAGAAATGATTGGTATGCATTTTTTGTCTTCTATAAAATTACTTCACTTTACTAATTTTAGCAAGATTAAAGTCCTAATTCTTAAAATATGACAGCATGCAAGATCCATATTTGACTTATTCATTCTTTTTTTTCATTTTTTTTTTCATTCTCAGTAAATGAATCTTAATGACTCTTGTAATTTTCTTTCTAGATGAAGTGGATGAGAGATCGCCTTTAGTGCCAGTTAAATCCAGTTCTAAATGCCAATTACTGACGTGTGTTAATCCCTTCAAATATACTGACTGGGACAATATGAAATGGTATCAAAAAGCATGGTACCTTTGTCAAGTAAGTTTTTTTTTTTTTTTTTTTTTTTTTTTTTTTTTTTCCCCCCCCTCTCAATTATTAAAACACTAAAGATGAAATTTAAATTATGCCATACAGTTGAATCTTAATCTACTGTAAGTTTTCATGGACTAGCTTATAGCCCAATCATGTACATTGGTTCTTACCTGATCAGTTAAATACCACTGAATCTAGTCAGTAACTACTTGTGAATACCAGGTGAATTAAATTTAATGTACAGGTGGTGTCGGTCAGTTAAGTGACACATATGCTTGGTTGAAAGCGACATGACTGACTGGGCAGAAGATAATCCCACAGTAGGTTGCCATTGCTTTTGGCAGTAGACTGGTTGCCAGCCAAGGCTAGAGAACTCAATCTGTCCTGTTATTTAACCCATAACTGGAAGGAATAGGCTGATACCTTTCCCAAGAGTATTTGTATGTAAGTGAATGCAACGAATTCAACTGGAATTTGAACTTGGTTTCCTGATCTCTCGTCAATATCCACTGCACCCCAACACACATAAGTAGTTCCAATTCCAGTCATTTTGTATTCACTTGTGTGAAAACTTTTGGGTAGTTATGAATCCCTTATCTCCTAGTTACGGTTTAATTAGGACTTTGTATTGGCAAGATCATTTTCAAATATCTGAAAATATATCCTGGATTTGGATTTAACTAACCTGCAAAAGGTTAAGCCATAAAAATCAACATCTTTGTCCTGACCAATAAGGTAGGATCTGCTCGTGGAAAGTTGTTTTTTTTTTTTTTTTTTTTTTTTTTTTTTTTTTTTTTTTTTTTTTTTTTGTGATAGGTTGTCTTGGTAACACGTGGTGCAGTGGATATCAGCTGTAAATGAGAAATTGAGCAGAGTTCAAATTCCAGTTGAATTCATTGTATTCACATATGCAAATACCCTTGGGTGGGGGAGGATTAATCTCTTCTATCAGCTATAGGTTAAATAGCAGGACATGTTTGGTTCTATAGCCTTGGATGGCAACTAGTCTACCACAAAAGGTAAATGCAACCTACTGTGGGGAAAATTTTTCTGCCCAGTCGGTCATACCTGAGTGAACCTGCCAAACTTAAGGGAAGTAACTCTTGACTCGTTAAGTTTTTTTTTTTTTTTTTTTTCTTCTCTAAATGTATATTTATAGAAGCAGTTTGTAATTCTTGTAATCTCTCCTTTGGGATACATTTATAATGCTCTGCAAAGCACTTAAACAACAATATGGAAAAATATGACAGGTTGTTTTTAGGGGTGGTCAATGAATGTTAGTCCTGTAAGAAAACTGGACTTGCCAATCCACAAAGATTGTGTAATGGATTGGTAAATAAGATTGTATCTAGTTGCATGTTAAATAAGTTGGTATAGTTAAGATATAGACAAGTCTCTTGGTAACTTAATCTTAACCTTTTTTCTTTTTTAGGTTCCAATAATCTTTCTACTGTTGATCACTGTCCCTTTAGTTGACTACAATTGCACAAGAAATAACTGGAACAGATACCTAAACAGTCTGCATATAGTAACTGGGACTTTGTTTTTTCTTCTGGCTACAGATAGTAAGTACTTCTATAACTACAGCTAAATCACTTGAATTTTTCTGAATTTGTAAAGAGACAATTTTCTCCTGTATTGTATTCAAATGCATGAACAAATTACTATTTCTGTAACTTTTACAGTCATCACCAAGAATTTTGGCTTTGTACCAGTATGGGTGATCATTATGCCACTCAGCATTATAATTGCATCAGTTGTGTTTGCTACAACTACAGATGAGCCCCCAAAATATCATGCAGTAAGTACCTTAAATTACATGAATGGATTTAATTCCTCATTACTATAAAAATTTTAGTAGCACCTGCTTGACTTGTTTTTTTATTAAATGGTGAAATTAATAACCAGCCTAGATTGAAAAAAGCTACAGAAAAATTGTGCTGTTTAACAGGAATCTAACCTGTAATCCTTTTCATCAAAGAAATGGCTTTGATAGTTGCAATTCTTGTTGGAAGTCAATTTTTCTCTTAGCTTGATCTAAACTGGTTGTAATTTCAAAGAAAAACTTGTAGTAGCTAAAATGCTTACACCCACCTTTTGGTTTTCATAAGGTTGAAGTATTTTAACTCTGAACCTTTCCTCTTCACTTTGTTTCTAACACTTATCTTTAAAGTTTTACTGTTTTTTATATATATATATATATATATATATAGAGGTTAATCCTTGTCTTACCTGACCATTAGGGTGTTTTTGCTCTCAAATCCTAAATTTGAGGCATTGTCAAGTTTAAATTGTGTATATTTCAGCTTAATTTTGTTTGCTTTTTACTGCAACCTACTTATCTCTCTCTCTCTCTCTATATATATATATATATATATATATATATTTTAACATTTGTATGGTTACTGCTCTGATAAGCTTCTTTGATGCCCCGACCACGCACATTTAGGGGTACTACTACATTTGCATCAAGGACCCACCCTTTTACTATCAAAATAATGAAATATGACTGCCACATCTACTCTAACAGTTTTCTTTACTTCCTGTTTGGAACTCACTTGTTTGCTTAACTTCCTGATAGCTAGAATTCCTAAAAGTTTAAATACAATGTTAACTCTGACAGCTCTCTCCTTAAATTTTTTTTTTTTTTTTTTTTTTTTTAACATCCCCTGTACTTCATCATCTCTGGTTCACCAGTGGTGGTCCTGCCTTGCTTGGGGCGAAATGATTATAATAAAAAAAAAAAATAGCTCAAACTCCGTTTCTTTCATTTACTTTCATACTAATGCCAATGAAACATACTAATATTCTTTATAAGCTATTTAAATAGTAGACTGGACTCTGGCTGACAGCCATTGTAGGACTAGTGAATTCAAAACAAAGGATGAAATAACCTATTCCACTCTTAAGTTATAGCAATTTACAGATAAAGGAACTTAAAAAAAAAAAAAATTTATATCATGAAAAATATGGAATTTGACTAAACATCTTTTATTTCTTCTATGTGGTACAAGAGGATGGTTTGCAGACCAAATAGCTGTTGAATAAGCTGAGTAGTTGCAATAAAAAATTAAAGAAAATTACTTGTCAGAAAAAGAAAATAACCTGTTGATTTACTTTTCAGATGTGAAAACAAAAATAAATCTAGTGAAAGCCAAATTTTTAATGCTTCTTTTTCCTCTCTCTCTCTTCCCCAGGCATTCAGTTTCGTGGGTTTCCTTTTGTCTGTTGTGTGGATATCATTAGTGGCCAATGAAGTGGTTACTTTAATCTTGGTAAGTGAGGTTTTGCATTCAGATGTGGGTTGTTTGTATATTTTATGTAAATTAATCAAATAGCAACCAGTTTCTGTTGATAAATGACAATTTTATGACTTTAATGTACAAGGAGAAAAATACTTGTTGCATTTGAACCTTCTTTAGCTATTTGCATTGTTTACAAGCTAATTATCCTATGAGCTATACTAGCATTTGGTTACCTGAAATGAAGCCTTTGTATAGAACCTAATGTAACTATAAAATACAAATGCTACTAGTAAAGGATACTTTTGCTTTTAAAACAAGCTTAGGATTACAGGCTCAAACTTTTTTAAACTTTATTTTCCTTCTTGACATGAGCAGACTTTGATATTGCTATACACTGCTCCAAATTAGACCTCTTTGATTCATTCCAAAACCTATTGGCCAGATATAAACAATCACCAAAGCAAAATTAAGTCTATGCATAAGCACTGTCACATCAGCTCACAAAACAAATCCCTCAATGTAAAATCTCAACATTTGAGCCAATCAAAAATCATTGCCACAAAAGCATGACAAAATATTTGTCCTGTATTCAAGCTTTCTGCTTAAAAGGTGACACTAGAATAAATGCACTTTTTTTTTTTTTTTTTTTTTTTTTTTAACCAGTGGCCTCCAACACAATTTTTTTTTTTGTTGTCTCTTATAGGTGGATATGCTTTGTGGATATCAGCTCAGAACAAGTTTGAATTCAAATTGAATTCATAGCATTCACTTATGCACAAATACCCTTGGGAAAGGAATGAATTGATCTCTTCTCCCTCCAGCTATGGGTCAAATAGCAGGGCAGATTGGGTTCTGTAGCCTTGGTTGGCAACCAGTCTACCACAAAGTAATAACATACTGCAGGAAAATCTTCTGCCCAGGCTTCTCTTTTTGGCACATGACTGCCCAAGTGTGTATCACATATGGCACTTAAATTGCGTTCTTCACCTATGAGACTTGTCTTGATTAAGTATCTTGGCAATATAAAGAATTTCTTTTTACTCTTGCAACCATATGTAGTATATAGCAATATCTTTGTTTTTTATTTATGTATAATTTGGATGGCATGTGAAACTTTTCTGTTTGCAGACATTTGGCATATACTTCAATATAAGTGAAACAATTTTAGGCTTGACACTTTTGGCATGGGGAAACAGTTTAGGAGGTAAGTTCACCTTTTTAACTGACAAAATACCTAGTCATAATTTTGAACTTGTCTAAAGAAAATTATGGTGTAGAACAGGGGTTCTCAAACTTTATGGTGACTACTCAAATTTACTGGATAAAAAAAACTCCTGAAAGATAAAAATATGAGTATATGAAAGCTGATTTCTTCTTTTTTTTTTTTTTTTTTTTTTTTTCTTAATCATTAAATTAAGAGCATAAATCTCTCCCGCCCCCATTTGTTAAGCTCATCAAAACAGCCTTGCAATAAGAACCTGAGTTTTCTGCTCTCAACAGATAGCATTTAATAGAAGCTAATTTGTAATTCTACATTTTTGTACAACCCGCTAACATTCCACTTCTGACCCATAGTTTGGGAAACACTGGCATAAATGTAAATTAATACAATTTTAGTAACTAAGTGATTGGGTATTAGGATGGTATTGTATATATGCTTTGCCAGGGCTGCATAAACTTTGAGTGAAGAGCAGTCTTCTAGGCTGGCTTCCACCCAAGTCTGAAAAGCTTTTTTTTTCTCTTAGGAATGGTTTTGAAATCTGTTAGACTGGCTACCATCTAAGTGTAGGACCCACAGTTTGTTCTATTATACCCATGTATATGTAGTTTTTAAACAGATGGCATTTCCAGAACAGCACACATGTGGTTTCAGATGGTAATGCTTCTATAAGTACTATAAGCAAGTTTGAAATTGTCATTTTGCCAAAGTGTAAGGAACTGTTTTTGATGGTGTTAAATATATCAAACTTTGTGCCAAAAAGTGTTTTTTGGAGAATCTTGCTTCAGATTTCATTCAAAAGAAATCTACAGATGAAGCACACCAAATTCTTGAAACTTATGGCAACCATGCTTTGCTGAAAAGATTGGTTTAGACACTTAACTTTTTCAGAGACATGGAGAAAAAAAAAAAAAAAAAATTTAAGAAAATAAATTGAAGGCATTACTTCATGAAGACTCATGTCAGGTGCAAACTGAACTTGCAGAATCTTTAGGAGTTGATAACACATGTTTTGAAATGTTTGGAAAACTTTAGGCTTGATTCAAAAGCAAGGACATTGGGTGGCATGAGTTCCATCTAATAGAAATCAAACAGCATCTTGTCACATGTGAACAGCTACTTCTGTGGGTGGGGTAGAAAGTAATGGCTTGAAATGAAATATTTTTCATGATAAATTTGTGAGAATTTGTCCTAATGTAATCAATACCAGTTTTGTTATAATCTTCATGATACAATTTTTTATAATTGTTTTTCTTTATAGATTTCATTTCAGATATTTCTGTTTCTCGTCATGGACAACCTCGAACTGCAATATCAGCTGTCTTTGGAGGACAGATGTTTAATATCCTTTCTATACAGCCTTGCTACTTATTTGCAATGGTTAGAATTATATATATATATATATATATATATTTATATATAATGATCAATGTATACTGTCTTAATATGTATAGGAAAAACTACTAAATAGTTGTAAGTTTAAAATTTTTTTTTTACTGTGTGTGTGTATGTATATATATATATATATATATATATATGTGTGTGTGTGTGAAACTTAAAAAAAAAAAAATGGGGACATGGAATTAAAAATTGATCACTTCCAGTGTTGGATATCCAAAATATTGACTATTCTAAACTGAACAATGGATGCTCCCAACAAACTTTGCTAAGCAAAAAGTTTGTTGAAATCAATGCTAGCCTGACTAAACCTCCAACTCTCTTTAATTAGCAGAGCATCCCATTCTTCAGATTTCAGTTCTATTACTGAATTAGGTTAGTGTTTACTCTTCCTCACTAGATTTGGCTTAGCATACTAGTCTTTTCAATGGATATCAACTCAGGATGAGAAAGCTGAGTTTGAATTTCATAAGGGAGAGGTACGAGTACTTCCAGCTATAGATTAAATAGCAGAACAGATTGGGTTCTTTGGCCTTGGTTGGCACTAGTCTACTGCAGGAAAATATACCTAATCAGTCCTGAATTGAAAGACGCATGTCTCACGTATAGCACTTGTTTGACTGTAAACATGCAACAGCTTTCTACCAATTGGTCAATGATCAATTTTAGTTTGTTAGTATCCACTAAAAACTATGAAAACATTTCTCATTAAAATGAGAACTCTGACCCTTTTTTTCAAATAATATAAAACTGGTGTCTTATTCAGGCCTTTGCTTGCTCAGCCTGGGTAGGTTGGTAGATGACAAATGAAACTTCTGCCATATTGGTATAACAGCTCAGCTCCAACCCCCCTACTCTACTGACTCTCTGACCATCTACTTAGGATGCATAGCTGGCAATATGAACCAGTGGTATCATAACTTCAATCCCAACTGTGCCTTCCAGTTGCTGGTCTATTAATGGTCAATGTTCAACTTTTTGTTTGTCCTTTGACTCTTTGGTGCCAACTTCAAAGACCCCCATCTACTGAACATAAAAAAATAGAAATAAATTACTTCCATGTGGGTGTTACAATTGATATTGCACATACATATAACTCTGGCTTGGTCTTGGGGGTTTATTTGTAGGCAAATACTCTAGAAAAATATTACCTTGTGGATCTTAGAATTGTCAAGTTTAGATCTTGAATTGTCACTTACTGCCAATATGTGCTTATATAAAGAATATTTCTTAACCATATTCACATCTCCTGCTTGGTATTGGAATACCATTCACTATCGCCACGACCCTTTATCAACCTCACTACAAGGTAATGTCATATGTTTGAACCTTTTGTCATGACAAATGTTTTTTTTTTTTTTTTTTTTTAATTATAATTAAAAATGAACTAAAACCGTTCTCTTGCCACACATATTCAGAAATTCATTAATTTAAAAGTGGCTTTTAGTTTGTTGGTGAGTTTATTTTGTAATAGATATTTTTAAAATATTGACTTAAATTTTTTCAATATGAAGAACATGACTAAAATTCACCAAATATCAATGCCCTTGCTACAGCTCAAAAATATCCTGATGTCACTCATTGTGTTCTATGTGCAATTGTCCCTGAATGGTAGGAATCTCTTCTCCCTCCATCTATGGGCTGAATAGCAGGACAGATTTGGTTCTCTAGCCTTGGTTGGCAGCCAGTCTACACCAGAAAAAATGCCAAATTGAGGTGGGGGGGAATCTTCTGCCTAGTCTGTCATGACAAAATTGATCATCATATATGATGCTTTTATTGAATTCAATCTGTTAAAGCTTTTAAACTTGTAATTTTAAGATATAAAAATATCCTCAACATACATGATCTCAGTCTAAATCTGATAAACATCAGAAACAACTTAGGTAGGTAGGCATCTGCTTTTCATGGCACCTAGTTAAATCCTTTTCTGAGCAATTGTAAAATAGTCTCACTGGGCAGTGAGGCTGGAGTATATTCTGTGTACTGGCCAGACCACATGCCTCCTCCTCACTCCCAACCAAAGTAATACTGGAGACTGGCTTCTCTAGCAAGAGTTACTAGGCAGTTGTCAGCATTGACACAGCCATCATTTGAGTTTTACTCTAGATTTTCTATATGATCTACTACCATAGCTTTTTTGTTTTGGGTATGCCTATGTTTAAAAATCAGGTCTGCCCATCTTGGTTTAGGGGAGGAGAGGCATAACCTTATTATATATATATATATATATATATATATATAATTTTTTTTTTTTTTTTTTTTTTTTTTTTTTTTTTTTTTTTTTTCTTTTAACAAGTGATTTAAACCATTTTAAAGCCTTCTATACATGCCTTCCGGTTGATATGAGACCAAGGGTTCCATGAAAGAGTTGATAGCATGTTTGAACCTGTAAACCATGCTTTACAAACCCTTAATTTGTCTGACATTAGTTTTAAATTTTCAACTCCAATCCTTTCAGACCAGAAACTAATCTGATAATGAATTAAATACATTTTAAATTCTAAACATTTGTAATACTAGTCTTATTCATTTTATTTTTCAGTATTTCTCATTTATTTTCCAATCCTCAAATAAGCATGACTTGGAAGTTTAAAAAAAAGCCTTTGGCAAAGTCCTTTTGAAATGAAGACAGGTTTGATACTCAACTCACAAAGTTTACCTTCCATGCACTGTTGTCAGAAAATATCACTTTACATTTATTGTTTTTTTTATCATCTCATGTTTACAAGGCATGCAAATTAGTCAGCACAACCACTGCTATTAACCATTACTGCCACCTATGCTAATTGGTCTCTCTCACTCCCATCCAAATCAAAATCACATCCCATCAAAATCACATCCCATCAAAATCAAGAGGATACCCAGGGGAGCAAACTGGGGATTCACTCACTTCACACCAAATACACACTGTCATTTGCCCTGTTGGCTCATTTTCTTCTACACCACTTGACTACACCGGTTTTACTCAAATAATTCTATGACTTATTTGAGAAATACCTACCACTTGTAGTGCTGTCACTTAAAGATTGGCTTAAAGATATCAGGCACAGAAGTTCATCTCCCCCACAAACTTTTTTTTGCCTGTACAAGGCTCAAGGTAAAAGTTTACTGGATGAGGTTTTATGACCGTATGAGGTGTTACAAACTTGTTTGGGTCAGCAACACATGAAAATACAACTTTAGTTGGAATAATGCTGAAGGGAGTGAATTAAACTATAACGCAAGATAATTTTATACAGAAAGGAAATTTATTATAGCACACACAAATACAGTAAACACACAGGAATAAGGTGATGGAACTATAATATACCAGACACTAGAATGGGTTCAACTCCGCACTAGTTTCACACAATATTCACTGGAAAATAAGAGGTGAGTCTAACAAGGAAGATATTTGGAGGAAATTTAGGTGGAATGGAAAAAGGTTGTTCAACTCGGCTATATATATATATATATATATATATATAAAGCTTAGAAGCAAATTAATAAAAAATTATCCAAATGTTGGATAATTTGTCTTTAATTTTCAACTGAAATTAAAGCCAAAATACGACATTTAGAATGGCTCATGATTAAACATGACACTCATTGTCTCTCATATTTAACAGTATATGTTTAGAATTATATATATATATATATATATAACACTATAACTAAACGCAGCTAGTTTGGTCAGTGATTAACAAAACAATCTTTACCTTTCACGGCAGCACGTAATTCACTGGATGTTGAGGACGGGCTGGTAGCTTGATGGAAAGTTCTTTCGACATCTTGAATGATTAGCTGGAGAGATTTACGCCTGGCCGGTAGCCCAACAACTCTGGGGTCTTCTATTTCTTCCCTTTTATATAGAAACAGTGGCCTATATTCATTGGCTCTCTCTTTCTCTGGTCTTTTCCTTTTCACTGTAACCATAGTTACCAGGCTATTTCTACTCTTTTTGGGAAGGGTAGAACCTGACCCAGTGACCTAATTCATACTCTCCTTTCTGGAGTGGCAGAACTCTGACCGAATGACCAGCTTTTTAGTCATGACCCTAGGCTTTGAGGCGAAAAAAACTTCTAACTTCCTCGTTACAGAAGACGTAAAAGGAAGTGAAGATAAGTATAAGGGGAAATGGATAACAAGGGGCTCTGACCTTTCCTACTAAAGGTCAACAGACAAATATTTAGTTTCTTCCAATCTGAACTGATGTGCGTTGTGGTGCAGTGGATATCGGCTCGGAACGAGAAGTCGAGTTCGAATTCCAGTCGTATTCCTTGCATTCACTTACGCGCAAATACCCTTGGGAAAGGTATTAATCCATCTCTTCCTTCCAGTTATGGGTTAAATAACAGAACAGATTGGGTTCTATAGCCTTGGCTGGCAACCAGTCTACCACAGAAAGCAATGGCAACCTACTGTGGGATAATCTTCTGCCCAGTCAGTCAGGTCTCTTTGGAGACATGATTGCCCAAGCGTGTTTCACGTATGGCACTTAACTGACTGACTGAATCTGAACTGGCAAATGTTCCTTTATTGTACCACTTTCCTTGTCCTTCAAACCACTTGCTAGCCTGTACTAAGATTGATACTAAAGTATCCGCTAATGTCCATTTTTTTTTTTTTTTTTTTTTTTATCAATTTTGATATTCAAAAGCCAAGATAGCTTCAGATGTTGGATTACTGAAGTTCCTCTTAGCATCAGCTTCTGATAGATGTTTGACTTGGTCCTGTAAAAAAAAAAAAAAAAACTCAAATAAGGCTACATTAAGGTAAAGCAGGATCATATTTGTGGCTTATGGGTACATAAACTTTGAGAACCCCCTTCACTATACATTTGGCCACTGCCTATCAAAATGTAAATCTCTATCCCACTTGCAAATTTAAAAGACCTGTCCAACTAAAACCAAATATTGTAAATCCTATCAAACATGTAAGGCCTGTTAATGACTTGGTTACCTCCCTTTGATTCTAATACTTATATAAGGATATAAAGTGAAGGCGAATATATTTATTTTTTAATTTTTTTTTTTTTTTTTTTTTTTTTCTCCTAGAAATCATGGAGGGCTAAAGAGATAACGGGAACAAAGTGAGGGGTAACAATAGCAGTGCAGTTATGGGTCTACCATGCTTCCAATACACTTACAAATGCCCTTCATCGTATCTTGATTGGTGTACTGGCATCATAATCTACATTTCTTTTGCTGTTGTATGGTTGGCTGTTGAAGATTCTGGGGTGGGGGAATCTATATATAAACACTTGTTAAATATAACAATTAATGTCTATTATGGTTAATCATGAGCTGTTATAAACATTGTACTTTCACTTTAATTTCAGCTGAAAATAGACAAATTGTCTAACATTTGGATATTTTGTGTTGATTCTAAGCTTTCAACTCACATGAGCCATCTTCAGAGAGGTTGCAGGGACATTAACAAAGACATCCCCCACCCTCCAAATCAGATGATTTTTATCTTGTGTTGACAAAACATTGCTATGCAACAATAATGGACACCAAATAGCAGATGCAGTTCATAAATTTGTAGTGCAGTTCTGACATCACACCACATGTGACTGAAATGCTAACAGAACCATACATCTAAATGTAATGTGTTGTGACTAGTTTGAAATTTGATTTTAAGTGTAGGTTGTTTTGATTTAATGTAGATGGCCTCTAATATCTGAAGTTGTTGTTGACAGGTTTTAGTTGATAATAATCATTCACATAGTAAAAAGAAAAAAATATCCAAATGTTGGACAATTTGTCTTTATTTTCATCTGAAATTAAAGCCAAAATATGATTATGAAAGCTCATGATAAAACCAACACTCATTGTCTGTTATATTTAACATATGTCTAGAAAATTTATCTGCTGCCTCGATTTTATTTAGAGCACTCTGGTTATCGGGCGTGTATAATGACAATATGCATGCTAAAGTCTGCCTTCTTCTACCGTGCACCCATGGCCCAGAGGTGAAATCGTTGACGGACGCCACTTCGGTCAGGTTTCAATCCTGAGTTACAAGCAATCTGAGTCTAACCGTACTGATGAGCTGTGAAACAGATCTGTCTGCGGATGACTCTATATATATATATATATATATATATAGAGAGAGAGAGAGAGTAATCTGTAGATTACTCAGCCCAAATAAATATTGGCTAAAAATATCATTGAAAGAGTTGAAATAAATATACTAGGATTTGCCAATGTAAAAAGTTGAGGGAATAAACATCTAATTTTTTTTTTTTTTTTTTTTTTTTTTTTTTTTTGTCACTTTTATTTGTCCACTGAGAATTTGCTAATGTATGCTATAAATTTAGCAAAACTTAGTCCTATTAGCATTCTTGATATAAATATCATAAAGCAGGTACAAAAACCTGTACTGTTCTATAATGGTTGTCTGTGAACCAAGAGTAACCCAGAATTACATATTACTATGGGAGCACATGATTCCACAGAGACATGTAAACAAGTTAGAAACTTGTTGTAGAGATTAGACACTGGATTTCATAGAAATGACAATGTAATTCTTCTCTGTAAAACAGGTCTATGAAATAAGCTTAAGAAAGAATGTTTACTTTTTAAAGATCACAAAGTAAATATTACTACTACCACCAATGTTAGTGATAGATGTTCTTGATGTGATCTAGGACTTCAATACTGTATATTACAAATCTTACACTAAAGATCTATATATATCATAACCATAAATATGTCGGTAAAGAATCAAGCCACTTACAAAACTTGATTAAGCCATGATTAAATATTTTATAATTTAATACATAAAAGTAACTTTAGTGTATTTAAAAGAAAATGAAGGTAAAAAAAAAAAATACAGTAACCAAAACATTCTTTTAATCCAACATTCAATTGTAATGTTCTAACAAATATTGGAAGAATTATCCTAAATTTGAATTCATAAGCACTTTAATCATTCACTAACATTTTTTTTTTAAAAAAAAAAGTTTAACAAAAATGTTAGTTATAGCTGTGTTAATAACATCAATAAATCTATATCCCAACATATTAATCTCTAAAGACAATGTCTTAAAAATTCACTACTGAAAACTTGTTCATTAAACAGTTAATGTATAGATAACATTATATACTGAGCTACCATACATTTCAGTAAACCTTGGAAATTCTGTTTCTACCATCATGGAATGACTTTTAGCATAAAATACAAAAACAGCTTTTTTTTTTTTTTTTTTTAAATCATGTTGGTGTCATATGCCAAATATAATTTTTAAATTAAAACAAACTAATTCAGCATAAGTTATGTCAACAATCCAACCGGATTTTTTTTATTCATGCAATTTAAATTGCATAATCAGTTTTTATTCAGCCCCCTGAAGAGTGCATTGTACATGATGCCAATCTTGCTATTGGCAATAAATGTGTGTACGTATATACACACACACACACACACACACACACACTAGTGACAATAGCCTTGTATATTATACTTGATTAGGCATTCTCTTTGCTTCTTCAAAGAAAGTTACATTTAAGTGTTATTTTGGATGTAATCATTGGTTTTATTTTTTTTATTATTTTTTTTTTTTTTTTTTCATATTGCCTATGCTGCTGCAAATAATTTTGATTTAGTTCATTTTTGATAATTTGCTGTTTCTATAGAAGTGTTTTGATTACTTCCCTATATGGGGAATGAACAAAATTAATTATTTGGCTAGTTTGAATATCTGCTGTTTCTCACTCTCACACATATACATATTTTTTAACAATTACCTTTTCTTTATCTCCACAGCTGGAAGCAACATTTCAACAAATCCTTTTGGCCATCTTCCTTGGTATAAGTCTGCTGTCAACATTTATAGTGATGCCAATCATGAAATTCCACATGACTCGTGGTTATGGTTTCTACCTTCTGACACTCTATCTCTCATTCCTAGTTACCATTCTTCTTGCAGAATATCAAATCATACAGACACCAAATTGGTTCACCTAACACTTGAGATTTTTAGTAAATCTATACCTTCATTCCTACCTATGTAGACTTGAGATTTTCTTGCTCTGTCATTTCTCACTGAAGTGCCTGACTTGCTAAGGTCCTCATTGAAACCAAACTAGAAATTTACTGATGACATATCACCTTGTTTCATGGAAATTTATTCTGTATTCTAAATTATTTTGTAAGTTGTGTATTTCCTGGTTATGGTTTTCCTCTCTAAGAGAGGTATTAAAGGTTAAATAATTTCAAAATGGAGTGATAAGTTTAGTCAACTGTTCTTGAAATGTTAACATAAGTCTCTCTCGCACACACACATATATATATATATATATATATATATCTCAGATGTTAACTTTCTATTCTTTAGAATAATGATAAAGGAATTTGCAAATGTATTAATTTTTCTAAAAAAAAATTCTGTGCCTTCTGAATTTTATTTTCCAGGAATAAAACTTTCAAGGCTAAAAAAAAAAAAAGCTTACAATACAAAATAAGACCTTAGTCTATAAATACCCACTTTGATGATCAATAACTGCTTTCATATCTTGATATTAGTCCATAGAGCTTTCTAATACAAAATCTATCCATGACAAAAGTAGTTAGACCAACATATTGTTACAGCTCACCAATATTTTAATCGATATAGCAGAACTTATGTTGCATCATTTGAAAAGATTACCAATCAAGCCATCACTTAAAAATTGGATAAATATTTGTATGGGCTTCCATTTTGTTTACATTTGAATCTCACTTGTTTTGTAAAGTTAAAAGCTTAAATATTGTTTTCTACAGCCAACAACTTCAAATTTAATGTTTAAAATTTTAAATTATCCAATTTTTGGATACAGTGAAAGCACTTTGTTTTCAGCCAAGTAACAATTGTTCTTTTTGAAACAATTTACTGAAATATTTTTTGTATTGGGCAAGGGTGGGGGGTGAAAAAAATTTATTTTTCTATTTTAAAAATAAAAAATATTGTAAATTTTTAATTGCAGTTTCTTCTATTTTCATTAATTCAATTGCAAAATGTTTTTAGTCAATACTTGAGCTCATTGTCTGTTTTTGGGATTATAATCCCATCCAGCTAAACTTATCTCTATCCTTGGATAATAATTTAGGTCTACTATAAATCCAAATGTCTAGAGAAGGTGAAAAGGAAACCACTTACCTTTTTCCAATAATTAATGCCAATTGAGAAATAAAAGGTGATCTGGTGCCATAATCAGTTTTGCATATAAAGGACATGGCTTTTGTAACTTAATGGAAACTGGCCAATGAACAGCCTCTAATCCTCTTGAATTAGATAAATTGTTCACATCAATGAAATGTTACTTCACATATCTTACATCACTTATGCAATATACAAGAGAAACTTGGTAAATCCCCCCCCCCCCCAAACTAAATATATTTAGTCGGTGAATGAGTTTGAGTAAAACTGACTTTTTGAGCACTGGAATCCAACTGATATTCCTTGATCAAAATTGAATATATTCCATAAAATAATTCTTGAATCGAGCACAGGTTGCTTACTTGGATTTAAATGAAATCAGATTAAAACCTGAACTATTTATTTTTTAAGTAGTTATGCAAATAGTCTCTTGCTGAAAAATTAAATTCCCCATCCTCAGCTTTTGTAAAGAAAACAAAAGCTTGCTTTTATTTTTTCTCACCTGTTCTCTATTTGTAGCCTTGTTCTAATCAAAGCCATTTACAAAATTTCACTAATTACAGGAATAATCAAACTCTATACATGAATAGTACCATGCTAATTTTATAATGTACAATAAAACTTGATACTAATGAAAAAATAACTTGCATAAAAATAAGTTATGAAATAATAAAGTGTTCATTGCCTCACAATATGCACATGAATGCAACCATCAGGAAGCCAGTAAATGTTATGAAAAATTAAGGATATTTATCCACCTGAGTGAGCTCGAGATGGCAAAAAATTTCGGTTCGGAACGAGAAACCGGGGCCCTGAGTTCGAATTCCAGTTGAATCCATTGTATTCACTTACACACAATTAACCCTTGGGAAAGGTATTAATCCATCTCTTCCTTCCAGTTATGGGTTAAATAGCAAGACAGATTGGGTTCTATAGCCTTGGTCGGTAACCAGTCTACCGCAGAAAGCAATGACAACCTACTGCAGGATAATCTTCTGCCCAGTCAGTCAGGTCTCTTTCGAGACATGATTGCCCAAGCGTGTACCATGTATGACACTTTAACTGACTGACTGAACTCACCCAGGGTTGGGTCATCCTAGAAAGTAAAGATGGAAAAGAAAGCCACCACAGGAATGACTTTCCAAGTATGAAAAAAAGTGCTCAATGTTAATATTTTTTTTGTAATTGTGTTTTTTTTTTTTTTTTTTTTGTATATGTTCATTCAGTTAAGTGCTATATGTGATACATGCTTCGATGATCATGTCTCAAAAGAGACATGACTGACTGGGCAGAAGATTTTTTTCTGCAGTAGACTGATTGCCAACCAAGGCTACAGAACCCAGTCTGTTCTGCTATTTAACCCATAGCAGATTAAGTTCTGTAGCCTTGGTTGGCAATCAGTCTACCACAGAAAGAAACTGCAAACTACTATAGAAAAATATTATGCCTAGTCAGTCATGGATCAAAAGAGACATGATTGTCCAAGCATGGATCAAAAGAGACATGATTGTCCAAGCATGTATCGTGTATGGTACTTAACTGACTGACCGATTAAGACAATATTTTGTAACTAAGAAAGAATGAAGAGTGCTAAGTTATAGCTAACCTTCTTATACAACAGTAAACATTAGATAATTCCCTATAGATAAAGAAGTGACATAGGAGTGGTTCTACAGACAAGATGCTGAGAATATTATGGAAAGAACATGTAAAGCGGACAATTTAAAGAATACATGAACTAGAAATACAGTCACACTTAAAATCAGAAAGAGATGTTGAAATTTCTGGAATAATGTATGAGAAAAGTTTTGGAAAAATTAATACTCACAGGATTTCTTTTTATTCACTCATTTTTTACTGCTTATTAACCCTTTGTAGGTTATTTAAAACCAAAAATTATTTTTTAGATAACAAGGATTTTTTTTTTGTTTGAGGAAGATGATAATGTTTTAGTAATACAAGTCCTACTAATTAACCCATAACTGGGAAGAAGTGGATTCATGCCTTTCCCAAGGATATTTGCACAGAATGGAATAAAACAAACACAACTGGAAATGGAACTCGTTTTCTAATATTGTATAGGAATGACTCTGCGAGCTTCATGATACCTGGCAAAGCTGTGTAATATGTTTATTTTTTTATTATTCATAATAGCTTTACTGCCTCATGTAAGGCAGTAAAGCCACTGAGACACAAGAAGTTACTGGGTGTGAAAGAAAAAGAAAACCTGACTAAGGAGTGAGAATAATAGAAGGGTAATCAGGAAGACAGTAGGAAACAAGTGACATTGCATATAAATTTTTGATATTCAAAGTTGCCTGGAAAGCATTGAGTTGGAAGAGTGTTCCACAAGTGATAAGTGCAAGAAAAGAAAATGTCAACATAGAACTTATGGTTACATCTAGTTAATTCAACTCTAAATTGATGATACTATAGTGGGTATATCTTATCTATTCTTTTTCTAGTTGTAGTAGGATTCCGTTCTAGTGAAGGGTAGTTGTATACCGTTGCAGGTTAATGGAATTTGGCCTTGTGGTAGATAGTCCACTATAAGTCATAAAATGATTATAAAATCAAGAAAGGCAATTTGAGTATAAAATAACATTTATATATACACATGTCAATTAATGTTTTACAATTAAAGCAATACTTGAAATAAAGGTCCAACAGAGGTTAGAATGTTCATGGCAAATAATGAGCTGAAAGAGATGAAAGGCTTAGGAATGTGGGGAGTGGAGGTATGTGAGGAATGTCTTTGAAGTAGTCGCTCCTGAGGTCAGTAAGTACTTTTGAGACAGTAAAGAAGGAAAGAGGCAAGCATAGTAGCTGCTCGACTTAAGTCAAGGGGAGACACTGGTTGCTTTCGCCTGTCTGTCTGTGTGCTGGGGACTTCTTATATCTGCTTTTTGGATCAAAACGGCTCGTTTTTGGATTTCATACTTGTATTTGATTCTGGGCTTCCTATTGGCTGGCAAATAAAATTCACGTAGGCTCGCGAAATGGAAATTTGATATTTGATTAATTTTTATTTTTCAGCGGGAACATCTGCATGAATCTACCTGCACAGAGATAATTTTTGTTTATTTGCTTTCTGGTCGTTATAGAGCAAACATCCGGTCCATCGCTTTTGCTCAGTTGGTATCACCACAATACCTTGTTGCTAATCTAGTGAAACAGTAGGGAGATGGTTAATGTTTATTAAATTGGCCTTGTGTCAAACATAACCAAACTTATAGGTTTATTCAGAAGGTGGAAGAACAAAATATTTTGTTTTTAGGTTTAAAGTAAATTTTGTTAACTAGACAGAATAACATCAATTGGTAAAAGTTAAATGTTCCAAGAGAAATATTAGTAAGGAGTTAAGTGTCCAGAATTCTAGTTGTAAGTAGCGAATGTGTTTAATAAAGTCTGTGTTCCTTTCCCTTTCTTATGACTGGTGAGAAAGTGAAAAGGAAGATGAAGCAATAAAGGAAATTGTACTTATCAAAGTTAATATTTAGGAGTAAGTTGAATTATCCTGTTGATGTTGCCATCTTCTTCTTTATTGACTGCAAGAATGTTGGGGATGGAGAAGAAAAGATAAAGGAAATCACTTCAGTGAAGAAGGAGAAAGAATGTGTGATAAGACTTTGCATGTCTGGGTTGGCAAATTATTTTTTCTTTAGTTACATCTTGAAGTCTCGTTTCTAATTTCTGCTCCCATCTGACTGACTGCTTCAACTTTCTTTCTGTTTTTATAGACATTTAGTTTTTCACTCTAGATTGCTAACTTTTCTCAATTTCGCAAATTGCTTCCTTTCATTGGTTAGAAAATTGATTTAACATCTGATCGTGAAATCTGGATTCGTCTTTTTCTTTCAGTATGGGGGTCAATCCTTTTCCTATTCAGCAAAATCAGGATTTCACATGTCATTGTGAATTTTTGCAAAAGTTAAGAGAAGAGTCCATTACACTAGTATGAAACCAATGCTTGCGTTATGGTTTATAAAATGGCGAATGTTCTAAAAATAGAAAAAGATAGACACACTGATGCCAAGAATTCAAAATTGGGTGGCAAAATAAGGAACTGTTTCTTTTGGTAGGAGTAAGAGTAGGAGTTAAGGACAGTTGTTTTGTGTAGGAGATTTGAAAAGGGGAAGAGGCTAGTCAGTTGACCACTAGAGTTCAGAAGGGACAGGCTCGTTTACTACTAACATCCCAGAGTGAAGGGAATTTAGCTAGTCTGCTCATGTATCCACACAAAATTTAAAGGTTGTAACTTGATGTAAAAACCTAAAGTTTTATACCAAAAATAAACAACATTAATTCAAGTTTATGTTATCTTCTAATTATGCCAAAACAAAGCAACACAACACTTGCATCAAATTTTAAGAGAAGCCCAGCAATTCTGATACCAAGATCTTCAAAATGCTTCATCAGGTCTTTGGCAAACATTCTTTAGGTTGGACACAGTCTTTAACTGAGCATGCATATTTTAAGGCTAGTTGGGTGCCAGTTCAAGAAAATGAGTGTTCAGGAGGACCAGTTACTAAGAAAAATTTCTAAAAAACCCACTTCTTACTTTTATTTTTAGACATCTTTTTGTTTGAGGTAAGAGGATATTAAAAAAATGTTGAAAAAAGAAAGAAGGCAGAAAAGATGAGAAAAGAAAAAGAGAAATCAAGAAATGGAAAAGAAGGAGAAAAGAGAAAGACATAGAGGAAGCAAAAAAGCAAAGAAGGAAATAAGAAAGAAAGAAGTGAGAGGAAAGAGCCAATGGAAACAGCTAAGAGATAGAAATTTTAAATTAAAACAGGAAGTAAATTGTAGACAGATATATATATATATATATAAGTTACAAGATGTCTAGGCTTAACAAAGAGAAAAAAAATAAGAAAATGCACATAGGGAAGAAAGGTGGCAAGCCAACAGAAATGGTAAAGGAACAGAAATTTTAAACTTTGGCCAGAAGTAAATTGCAGATAGATACAGATGTTTATTTTTTTTGTTTCAAACTAAATCCTTTGGCATTTAAAAAAAATCATGAAATTACATACACAAACAGAGGAATTATTCATAAATGAAAATTAGAGGATATTTAAAAACATAACATGAATATATAAATTCATTCGCACTAATATAATGAATTGGAGAAGTAAAAAAACATTTTTTTAAATTAAAATTAAACTGAAAAACTAAAATTTAAAAATTAAATAAAAATTAAATTAAAAATTAAAATTACAGGAAAAAATGAAAAAAATTACTATTAAAATTAAATTTAAAGCAGTAAACAGATCACAAATTGTAATAGAAAATAAAGATAAAACAACAGAAGAACAGAGATCATATAGCTAAAGTAAATTATCCAGATAGTAAGATTAATATTGTAAAAGTTTACAATTTCTAGAGTTTTATACCTTAGGTTTTATAATTCTAGCTTGATTGTAAGGTTAATTCTTTAATATGTTTACAATTTACTGGAGTTTCATGCCTTTGATTCAGTAATATGTCACTCTTCATGTACTTAATAATTTCTTTTTTTTTTTTGTAGACAAAGGAAATATGGTTCATTTACTGATCTAGATATTCTAGTTTGTTTGAGAAATTTCCATTTATCTTTCAATGTTTTATTTTCTTCTTTTAACTTTCAAAAATATTTAGAAAGTGATGTCATATTTTGTTTGTCCTTATTAGTAAAAGATGAGAGATGATTGTAAAAACACTTTTTCAAAAGTTCATTGTATTACCAATAAAAACTTTAGTAACCCTAGGATTTTCTACTGAAGAGACGGAGTACATGTAAACCAGGGATTTAGTTAAACACTTATTAGATAAAGGGCATTGGTTGGGGTTTCTACAATTACAAAAGTTTTTACTATGGGAAAAATTAAAATGAGTAGTAGAATTACTATTGTTATTGTTGTATAATTTCAATATTTGTATTGTTATCTAATTTAATTATTTTTCATGTTGACAAAATAAAAACAACATACATTTTTGAAATTAAAAATATAAAATGGTAATAATTTACCCATCACACCTGTACACACACATATATATATATATATATATGTATATATTAATAAATATACATATTATTCTACGTTTTAAGCACAACTAGAAATTTCATGCATTATACACTCATCGTAATATGCATCTGATGATTGCATAATGCCTGAAACTGTGAGTTGTGCTTAAAAACGTAGGATGATATGCATATTTACTAATATATACCTTTTTCTCTGTTATACCGCACTGAGCACTGTCCTGTAAACACCTGATAAATATCTATATATATTTTGATCTGTATTGCTCATATATATATATATATATACTTATTTACATCCATACCTATATATGTGTGTGTGTGTATGTGTGTGTGTGCATGTGTATGCATATGTGTTCATATATATATATATATATATCTGTCTACAATTTACTTCCTGTTTTAATTTAAAATTTCTATCTCTTAGCTGTTTCCATTGGCTCTTTCCTCTCACTTCTTTCTTTCTTATTTCCTTCTTTGCTTTTTTGCTTCCTCTATGTCTTTCTCTTTTCTCCTTCTTTTCCATTTCTTGATTTCTCTTTTTCTTTTCTCATCTTTCCTGCCTTCTTTCTTTTTTCAACATTTTTTTAATATCCTCTTACCTCAAACAAAAAGATGTCTAAAAATAAAAGTAAGAAGTGGGTTTTTTAGAAATTTTTCTTAGTAACTGGTCCCCCTGAACACTCATTTTCTTGAACTGGCACTCAACTAGCCTTAAAATATGCATGCTCAGTTAAAGACTGTGTTCAACCTAAAGAATGTTTGCCAAAGACCTGATGAAGCATTTTGAAGATCTTGGTATCAGAATTGCTGGGCTTCTCTTAAAATTTGATGCAAGTGTTGTGTTGCTTTGTTTTGGCATAATTAGAAGATAACACAAACTTGAATTAATGTTGTTTATTTTTGGTATAAAACTTTAGGTTTTTACATCAAGTTACAACCTTTAAATTTTGTGTGGATACATGAGCAGACTAGCTAAATTCCCTTCACTCTGGGATGTTAGTAGTAAACGAGCCTGTCCCTTCTGAACTCTAGTGGTCAACTGACTAGCCTCGTCCCCTTTTCAAATCTCCTACACAAAACTACTGTCCTTAACTCCTACTTCTTACTCCTACTCTTACTCCTACTCCTACCAAAAGAAACAGTTCCTTATTTTACCAACCAATTTTGAATTCTTGGCATCAGTGTGTTTATCTTTTTCTATTTTTAGAACATTCACCATTTTATAAACCATAACGCAAGCATTGGTTTCTATACTGATGATACAATCATTTGCTTCTGTCTTGATAGTAAATCTAATCAGTTTGACACAGTGAAATTGGCAGCTGATCAAAAAAATTACTTAAAGTCTGTGGTTAACTTATGTAAGAAATAACTTGTTAATTTTGATACTTCCAAAATGAAACTACTCTCTGTTAATCAGCTGAGAGACCCTTTTTTGCTTTCCAATAGCATGGCTGATGCTTATTTTAATTTGCAACTAGCAGTATAGCCTGGCGTTGCTCGGGTATAATGAAAGATTTAAAACTAATCCATGGTCTTGGAGCTTAGACTCTGCCTAAAGAATATTTGTGTGAAGTTTGGTGAGAATCAGATGAAAGTTGTGGATTTGTATAAAGGACATACAGACAGATAAACAGACACACACACAAACATCTTGCCTTATATATATATATATATATATATATATATTATCAAATTTCTGCACGATTGTAAGAACTGCAACCATGAAACTTCTGAATATCATTTCTTATACCTTTGTCTATGAGTGTATCAAATTTGATCAAAATCGGACCACTCTTTCTATAACCCAATTTTTTCACTTATCGATTTTTGATATTTATCGGGGGTAAAACCTAGCTAAGAACACTCGAAGATGCTTATAGTACAACTGTGTAAATTTTCAAGAAAATCGGAGTCTATAGGTAATGGATACACACACACACACACACACACATAGACAAAGTTTCGTTTATAAATAAGTTTAGATGTATATACATGTAGGTAGAAAGAAGCAAATGTTGACAAGATAGCAAGAGTCAAAAAGCATTGTATGGGTCCTCAAATCAACCCCCTCCCAGATGGGGCTTTTGTAGATAGTAAATACCAGCCCTGTCTAAAGGGATATAAATTTGGCAAGTAAACATAAGAAGATTTAGAATTAAATCTAATTTAATTTTATTAGAACATGAAACACCTGGTTGAAGTCAGCAACAGGTTTGGAGAAACGGTAAAATTGTGTATTGTTGCTAATGACTGAAAACCTTAAAATCAGTTGACGTCCTAGCAGACGGCGGCAGCATAATTGCAATGGCAGCAGTGACACATGACACTCTTATGGAAAATAAATGGTGTCAAATGTCATCTGGTAATCGGTAAAAAATGTCATGTGACTGTCTGACATATATCACCAAATGGTTGATGTGATGAGAGTCTGGGGAAATGTTGGCATCACTTTTAATGAACGCATTTTGTTGGGTAGATGGAGATAGGATAAAAATAAAGAAATTGAGAAAAAAAGAAGTAGATACTACAGTTAGTGAAAGGAAAGAATAAGTGGGGAGAAATTGTGTGGAATTAAAAAGAAAGAATAAGAAAATTACTGAGAGGACATGAAACAGATAAAAAGAAAGATTAGTCAAATTGTAAGCAGACAAGAATAATAAGTGTAACAAGAAAAACGTAAGGAAAGACAATACAGAAATTAAAGTGAACAAAAATAAAGCTAATGATATGATCTACTAATTTTGTGGTTTTTATTCTGCATGTCTTTAGTAGAATTGTAAAAGAAAGTAGCATTTACAAGATGTAAAATTACTTAAAAGAAAGAACAAAAGAAAAAGACAAAACTGATAGAAATGAAAGTCGAAAATAACAATATTAAGCTAATACATACTGACATAGTTAAAATATCAAGGAACATAATTTTGAGATGGAATTTAAGAGAATTGAGCTAAAAGAACATGTCTCAAATCAAAATTTCTTCTTATATACTAGACTAGCTTATTTCATTTTCATTATAGGAAATAAACCCAATTTCCAACACAATTACATACCTACATACATACCATAATAAAATATACCCACATTTTTTTTTCCAATAACAGACAATATTTACAAACATGCCAAACAGATTCCACAATACAACACACACTGTTTAAATCAAAGTGTCCATTGGTTAGAAATTTCCTGTGAAATATTTAACCAAGCAAAGAAAACTAAAACTTTACTTTTCTTGAGCCTACTTCTGGGAAAAAATTCTTATAAAATGTCACAAAATTTAACTTTCAGAAGAAGAGATGCAACTGCCTCTAAGCCATTCAAATGCAAGCTATATAACTGTTTCTTCCTCCCAGTGCATGCTAAAAGAAATATGTCAGTGACTTCAAAGAAATAATAGATGGTTAGTGAATCTTCACTAATGATCAAAGTCTTTTCTAAACCACATCATTTTTTGTTGTCCAACTACCTAAACCCTTTAACTTAACTAAAGACTAATTTCACTTCATTTTGACTCTTTTGAAATTGTGTACATATGTTTGTAAATACAAATGATTTATATAACCTCTTTTCTTTATTTTTATTTTAATATTATCTGGAATTAAAACATTCAGATTTTTAAATTAGAAATACTTTGATGAGAGAATTTTCTACAACATGTTTCTTTAGAAACAGACTAGAAAAATTTTAAAGAAAAAACAAAAGAAATGATCACTATAAAATAATGATCACTATAAAATAATGAAAGAAATGATCACTATAAAATAATGATCACTATAAAATAATGAAAGAAATGATCACTATAAAATAATGATCACTATAAAATAATGAAAGAAATGATCACTATAAAATAACTTTATTCAGCCAGTAATAATTGTTCTAATTACTGACCACTGACAATGTCAGTTTCCTTAATTTGCATTGCATTTCAATAGCAAAATTGTTTGCAAAGTATTCATGTGATTAGAAGTGATCTGTCAAATTGTCACAAAGACAACTTGTTTCTTGATTGGCTTCTTTTTCACCTTCTATTCCTATCCAACAATAAACTAATCCTGTGATTAACAAAAATAACCCAAAATTTTATTAGAGAGAGAGAAGGAGAGAGAGAGGGAGGGAGGAAGGAAGGTTCTCTGTGTTGGGTGGGGGATGTGTGTGTGTTGAGAGGCAAAATGGTTTAATGGATATGATTCTGAAAATGGAATCACCAAACAGAATTCAAATTTCTATGGAAGCTGCTTATGTTCACTTTGCACCAATTTCGATTGAGAAATGAACGAACCCACTTCTTCCTGTCTTAGCCCTATTGTCAAAACAAATTGACAACAGATCTCATTACATGCATGCCACAATGACCGGGGAAGAAAAAAGATAGCGAATGAAGTTTTAAACAAAACTGTTGTCTTAGTTGACTGGTCTGCAGCCAAAACCAGTTACATCAGGTTCCCAATCTTTGTGTTTGTACATGTGTTAAAAAAAAAGAAAAGAAAAAATATCACTCTTATGACAACAAAGATTTTTTGCTTTGACTTAATAAAAAAATCTGAAATGATTTAAGCAAGCTATGCATATATAGGGCTGTGCGTTGTGGTGCAGTGGATATCAGCACAGAACAACAAATTGGAAAGCCAAGTTCAAATTCCAGTTGAATTTCTTGGATTCACTTATGCACAAATACTCTTGAGAAAGGTATTAATTCATCTCTTTCCTCCAGTTATGGGTTAAATAACAGGACAGATTGGGCTCTATAGCCTTGGTAGGCAACCAGTCTACCGCAGAATGTAATGGCAACCTACTGTGAGAAAATGTTCTGCCCAGTCAGTCATGTCTTTTTCAAGACATGATCACCCAAAGCATGTATTATGTATGGCACTTAACTGGCTGATATATATATATGTGTGTGTGTGTGTGTGTGTGTGTGTGTGTAAAAATTCAAATTTTCTTAATTCAGACAGCCATTTTGATAGGTCTTTTCAACCACTCATCTTATCAGTGAGACCAAAACATTATGAGAAAATAAATTTAGCTTATTGCTTTGTGTGTGCATAAAAAAAAGGAAGTAAGGGTGGGGAAGAAGAAAGAAAGAGACACATCATTGCTGTTAGATCAGAATATGTTAGACCCAGCTTGCAGATGACAGTAACAAAAAGAGATACAATAAAAGAAATTAAAAATAAGTGTTGTAGAGGAACATCCTATCCTACCCTGTAATGGATATGGTCTAGTCTATAAAAGATTGTGACTTGCAGCATACATCACTAGACGGGAGCATACGTCACTAGACAGGAGCATACGTCATAGGCGAAGACATTTTCTATTTGATCGTTATTCCTGTTACTATTCGTTGATTGTTCTTGTACATCTATTGGTTTATTGTACTGTTGTATAATAAATCTCTTCTAATCTATCTTCAGTGTTAAGTATTATTCTTACACTATTCTTTTCCCTGATATTCCTTCCCGGGATATATCAAAAAGTAAAGAAGAAACGGGTTAGAAGAAATTGCGGCTTTTCAAAGTTACTGTTAAAGGGCCGCAAATAATGTCAATATCTAAACAAACTGGTTCAACATAATGTAAGTTAAATATTAAAATGATAGAACTAGAAGGAAAATAGATTTAAGAAAGGGAAGTTGTTATATTATATAGTTTATTTATACGGCTAATAAGAAGAAATGAAACAACTATTTTAAGGAATTTTAATTTTAGATTAATTATTAGGAAGTTTGAAATGAAATTTAAATGCTTATAAATTCTTTTCTTAAGTTTAAAAGCAAATTTTGCTTAGGATATTTTAATATTTTAATTTTTTCAATTAAAAATGGATTGCATCAATTATAAAGGTTAATGGGGATGAAAGCAGAACCTATTAATTTCCAACACACTATTGGGCTCAGCCCCGCCTCTTTCATTTCCCCAAATTATTTGGAAAGAGAAGTTTGAAATTTGAGATTGGGTTTGGAAAAGAAGCATTTATGGGAGTAGTAACATTGTTTAAATTCCCCCACCAAAATTCCAATATAAACTTGATAATTATTTTTGTTATTTTGGGTGAGTGTTGGCTTGATAGATCACTTGGGTAGACTTATATTTGCCTTCCATGGAACAAACATTGATGGATCTGCAATTGCATGAGGATATTATACGACTGTTAATAAGAGTTTTATCTGAATTCTTTAAAATTTGTCTATTGTGAGAATTAATGATATTATCTATATTATGTGTGCACAAATTTTAATAGTATTTCTATTAAAGATTCTGCATATGAAGTTGTTGGTATGAAAATGATTACTTAACAATTTCAGAAAATATTTACCAATGTTAATGTTAGATAGTTTACAGAATGAGAGATTTAACCATATAACTTTCCTTTTTCTACATCTACTCCTCATTTTGATGTGCATTGTGGCACAGTGGATATCGACTCGGAACGAGAAATTGGAGAGCCGAGTTCGAATTTCAGTTGAATTCCTTGCATTCACTTATGCACAAATACCCTTGGGAAAGGTATTAATTAATCCGTCTGTTCCTTCCAGTTATGAGTTAAATAACAGGACAGATTGGGTTCTATAGCCTTGGTCAGCAACCAGTCTACTGCAGAAAGCAATGACAACCTACTGCGGGATAATCTTCTGCCCAGTCAGTCATGTCTCTTTCAAGACATGATCACCCAAGCATGTATCACGTATGGCACATAACTGACTGACTCCTCATTTCAGATGATTCAGATTTAACAATGTATTTTAAATATAACATTTTATCCTTAAAGCTCTTTTCTGAATACACGTTGAATACACGTTGAATTCACCATTTCTCACTCAATCACCGAAGTTAAGCAACGTTGAGCCTGGTCAGTACTTAGATGGGTGACCGCTTGGGAATACCAGGTGCTGTAAGTGTATAGTAACGGATGTGCATTATGGTGCAGTTGATATCGGCTCAGAAAAGAGAAATCGGTAAGCCGAGTTCGAATTCCAGTTGAATACCCTGCATTCACTTAAGCACTGGTACCCTTGGGAAAGGTATTAATCCATCTCTTCTCTCCAGTTATGGGTTAAATAACAGAGTAGGACTTGAGGACCCAGCCCTTAAAAAGAAATCCCAATGAATCTTGATACTCAAAAAGAAAAATGTATTACTAGACACAAAACTTATATAAAAACAGCAATAAATTGTTGAAAAAAAAAAGTATTACCAGCAATAAATAAATAAAAATTTAGTTGGCAATAAATGACCTGTCAAGGTTGATATGCCATAAAAACAAAAGAACCAACCAACCAAAAATCTTTTCTGGAGGGCTTTATTATATAGCTTTTTATTTTCATTGAAGATCTTAAAGTTGGAAGACAACTTGCTAATTCTGGTATTAACAGTGTTAGGTATTAGGGTGGTTAGAATTAACATTAATATAGCTGAGAGTATCATTTACTTTAAGGTAAGGTTTGTAGGAATTGTCATTAAAATTAATGGTGATGTCCAAATAACTGACAATTTTTAGTTTAGAGGAAGCATCAATTTTAAATCGTAGTAAATAAAGGGCCCTTATAATTTTCCTTTGGATCACAATATATAATTTTCCATTGATACATGGTATAAACTAATTTGTTTGGAGTCTACAATTCTATTTAAAGTAACTAAGATATAAATACCTACTAAATTAGCAACTTCGGCTGAATCATATACCTCCATGGGGACACCAAATTTATCATAGGTATCTTTGGTCCAGGTGGAATGGTCAAAGCTTAGCTTCTAGAATAAACTTAATTTCCTTATCAGTGATCCCTATATGGTTTTTAGTGAAGACCGAGTTCGAATTCCAGTTGAATCCATTGTATTCACTACGCGCAAATACCCTTGGGAAAGGTATTAATCCGTCTCTTCCCTCCAGTTATGGGTTAAATAACGGGACAGATTGGGTTCTATAGCCTTGGTTGGCAACCAGTCTACCGCAGAAAGCAATGGCAACCTACTGTGGGATAATCTTCTGCCCGGTCAGTCATGTCTCGTTCGAGACATGATCGCTCAAGCGTGTATCACGTATGGCACTTAACTAACTGACTGAATACAGCAATCTAGGAGGTTTTTAAACATAAAAGAATAAAAATCCACAATGTTAAATTTAAGAAAATTAGTTTTAGTTTTTCTCTAATATTGATAAACCAATTCATGTTATTAGAAGAATCTTTCCAGAGATTAGGGAGAAAAGTGAACTATAGTTCCTCAGTTATTCCTTTGATAATTAGAGATTAACCCTAATTCACTTTTAGTAGGATTAATTAATCTAGTTTGTAATTTATTATTAAAGTTAAGTTTATAGTTTTTAAATAAAAGGTAAGCTTCTGTAGTGGGGATTTTTCCTACCTTACTAGCAATATTTAGTTCACTATCAAAATTGGCTGTACCATGGTCGATTTCTCAAAATTATGTTTTTATATCTATCTAATTTACAAGTGCTGGTAATTTTATTTTTAAGAAAATATATATATATAAGCATTTCGTCCTGTCTGCAAATATAACAATTTTTTTGCCTCCTTGTTCTTCCTTTCCCCTTCCCACCTTTCTTCTTTCTTTTTTCTTCCTGCCTTTCTTCTTTTCCCTTTCTTTTCGCTACGCGTTTTGTTTACTTTTCTTTTCACACACTTTCTTCTGGTCTCTTTACCCACACACACTCAAACAAATTTTTGAATTTTCCATAATATTAAAGATCACCAATGAAGTAAATTCAGTTTGCTAGAATGATCATAAGATCTTAAGTTTGAATTTTTATATGTAAAAAATATATATTGGCATTGCAACTAAATAATTTTTATTACATTGAGCCCTCTGGCTGGTTCAGTTTTAATATTTCATTTTTGACAATTAATATTAATAGGATCTTCTTCGGGATTTTACCATCAAGCCACTTCCTTTTGGATTTAAATATTGTTTGCTCCTATTACCTATAGTTGAGCTCTCTTGAATTTAATCCCAGAAAAACTTTGGAATTTCACACTTCATTATGGATAAATTCACTCTAGAATATTCCTTAAAAAATATTACATATCTGAACCTTCAATCCTTCAACATCTCCCTCGGGAAGAAAATTGAGAATTTTATAAAGAGATTATGATGGAAAGCCTACTTCTACCTAAAATTGGCTGACACTTCAGACCATCAAGCAAACACATACAATCTCAAAACACAACAGACCTCCACCTCCTTGAAAATTCCTGGACTCCTTTGAGAAGGACCTATTCAACCTAATTTCTAAAATAAAATTGCAGAAATCATCCAACTACTTCTAACAATTATTAAAAATGACATTCACACCATAAGAAATTCTAAGAACCTTTGGATTAAGTTTGACAAATCTAAGAACATTTACAGGTGCAAATCCTTACATTGGATCAATCTCCTTAAGAATAAAATTACCAGCAATTAAAATTAGAAAGATCTAACAAACACAATATCTGGAATCAACAGGGATACGGCCAATTTAGCTAGTGATTTAAATATTGTTAATAAGATAAAAAAGATCTCTACCAAGGATGCTTACATTTTATTTAAGGACCACAAACCTAATTTTTACAATAAATTACAAAATAGGTTAATTAATACCACAAAATGTGGTTTTGGGTTAGACTCTAAGGAAATCATAAAAAAAAATAACCAAAGAACTAAGATCCTCTCTCGACCCAAATCTCTGGAAGGATGCTTCCTATACCATTAATTAGTTCACCAAAATTAAAGAAAAAGTGAAAATTTCTTTCCTCAAATTTGATATCGTAGATTTCTATTCTATTCTCTCCAAGAACCTCCTAGATTATTGTATTAACTTTACTAAAAATCATGTAGAGATCACCGATAGAGAAATTAAAATTATTTTTTCAGCAAGAAAATCAATTCTAACATTTGACCATTCTACCTGAACCAAAGAATTATCATAATAACTAACTATCTAATGAGACATTGTTTGTTCAATGTTGAAAAAAGATGTACAATTATGTAGTTATTTACATGTTCTAATGTAAAGGTTAAATAATAAATATTTATTGTGCTATTTTTATATTGAGCCCTGTTTTAAATTAATGTTTTGAATGTTACAAATTTATTCTTTGTTCTTTTACATTTTGTATATATATATATATATATATATATATATATATATATATATATATATATATATATATATATATATATATATATATATATATATATATATATATGAAATGAATTGTTTGAACATTATTTTTTATCGATACTCGTATTTAAGTAGATATTCTCTTTTTTTAATTTAACGAAAATGTGTGCCATTTGGCAGGATTTGAACCTGCAACCCCTATCTACATAGGGGAAGCTACCATTTGATCTGGCAACATCTTAGATTGCTTGACTACATCAAATGGTAGCTTCCCCTATGTAGATAGGGGTTGCAGGTTCAAATCCTGCCGAATGGCACACATTTTCGTAATAACAATATATCATATATAATCAGGCCAGTAGATATAAATATATAATACTGTTTAATTAAAAAAAGAGAATATCTACTTAAATATGAGTATCGATAAAAATAATGTTCAAACAATTCATTTCATATATATATATATATATAAGATAATATGTACATTCATTAATACATATAATAGCTCTGTTTATGCTACATTTAGCACTGTTTTATTAGCACCTGAATAATATTTTTATGCATGTGTGTATTCCAATATATATATTTATTAATTCACATAACTATATATATGGGATGTCTAGCCACACTGATGAGCTGTAGTGCAGTGAAACAGGCTTGTATGTGGATGACGAATATATATATATATAAATCGGGCGACAAGACTCTGCACATGCCACACCAGCACAAGAACCCAGTTATTGCAATCAGACAATTTATGTGACTTCACCCCTTTATATCTGGCCACCTAACTCCCCTGACTGCAACCCCCTTGATTATTATATATATGTGTGTGTGTGTGTGTTTGTGCGTGTGTATACATAAATATATATGTATGTATATATATATTAATAAATACACATATTATCCTACGTCTATGGCACAATTCAGAGTTTCATGCATTATGCAATCATCAGGTGCATATTTCAAATTGGGAGTTTAATAGATTTTAATTTAAGTTCACTCAGTGTTCACTGGAATTAAATCTTATAAAGTTAAGTTAATGCTTTTTAGTAACAAGATTAAAAATTTAAATATTCTAAGATTACATGTGGATAAAAATTAAAATCAAGAATTTAAAAAATTAAAATTAAAATGTGTATATATATATATATATATATATATATATATATATATGACATTACGAAATATATATATATATATATATATATATATATATATATATATATTGACATTACAATACATTTCAGACCAGATATGGTTACTGCGATAAATTGAAAACTGTGTTATATAGGCTCGATTAAAACCACATTTAGACTAATGGTCATCCGTGGTCGAGAGGTCTAAGACGTGCCAGATCATGTGGTAGCTTCCCCTTTGTGGATAGGGGCCACAGGTTTGAATCCTGCTGAATGACACACATTTTCGTAATAAAAATTTATCGCAAAATAATCAGGCCAGTAAATATAAATATATAATACTGTTTAATTAAAAACAGAATATCTACTTAAATATGAATATTGATAAAAAATAATGTTGAAACAAATCATTTCATATATATATATATATATGTATATATATATATATATATATATATATATGATAGCATGGTCAGAAAGCTTTCATGGTAGCCAATTCAACTGATCAAATAATTTATTCTGATTGAAAATTTGAAGTAATTTACTTAACCAGTGGTGAAACAGATTGTTTTTTCTTTATGAATTTTTTGAGAGGTATGACTTTGCCAGTTGAATCTGTAATGGATATCTCAACATTTACTAAGTTAAAACTTTTTATTTTTTTCAACCCAGTCTATACTGGTTTTTGTATTAATAAGTAGTCAAGTTAATTTGATTGAAACTATGAAGTAATTACCTTAACTGGTGGTGAAACTGATTGTTTTTTTATTATTTTTCAGAGGTATGACTTTGCCAGTTTTAATTCTTGTCTGAACTGGTATTTCAAGTTATTTTTTTTCTTTCTTTCTTTTTTCATCTCTTTCTTTGTCTCTTTCTTTCTTTGTCTCCTCCCAGAAATGCCTACTCCATGTATACTTCACTTCTAAAATTCCTTATATATATATATATATATATATATATATATATAAGGAAATTATATACACATATATATGTATATATACATATATGCATATATACATACATATAGATACATACATATATATATACATATGTAAGTGTGTGTGTGTGTGTGTGTGTGTGTGTGTGTGTGTGTGTAACACCAACCTTTAGCATTTGTATGAATTGCATAAATATCCATATTTACTCAGCTTGATATGGCAAAGAGCCAGCTAGTGGTGGAAATGAATTGAACAATATTCATTATACTAAGTTCTCAAGGTAGGTGGGCTTGCTTGCTGAGACCAGCATTCAAAATTCTGGCTTTTACTTTGAAGCTTCAATAAAAGGCTAAATCAAGAGGAGAAAACTGTGTTCACCAATTTTATAAGCAAAAATGGCAAGCTTTCTGAATCTCGTTCAATTTTTATTTGAGCTTCATCACCAACTTCCCGCACATGTAAACAATAGAATACATATCTATATCTGCAACAAGACACATCTCTATGCTCTATATATATTATTTATTTTTTTAAGTCTCCTTATCTATATATTACAAAATAAACTAATCACATTTTACTGCCTGATGATGGTGTCTTAATGCTGAAACTTTATAGCTATCAAGTTGCAGTATGCCACTATTAATATATAAATATTACCATATATTTATACTCTACTTTTGTACTGAGCACTTTTTAAAGTAAATATCTAACTGTGGAATATACTTCCTTTATATATATATATATATATATATATATATATATATATATAAATTAGAGAAAATTTTCAAAATTCAAAGGTGTCGGATGCGCATTTTGACATGGGATCTCTAACAGAGATTCCACGTCACGTCAGCGACATTGTTTTGTTCCAAATAGCGAAGGCCCTGGAGTAAAGTGGGAAGGGGCCAGGTTAACAACGGTCAAGAATTGAGAGTTCCCTTAAGGTCAGAGAAGTGGGATTTTTTTAAAGCAAAGTAGAACAGGACAGAGCTGGTAGTGGTGAGGTATATATATATATATATATATATATATATATATATAAACACACACACACACATACATGCCTATAAGATATATATATATATATTTAGTGGATACCCATATTCATTTATTTATTAAACAGTATATTTATTTATTTTTGTCTTCTGGCCTGAATATTTGAGAATTCTTATTAGAGAAAAATATGCACTCTCTGGTTAAGTAATAAAAATCTGCTGAGTTAATAAAAAATATATCACTTTTTATATATATATATATATATATATATATATATAAATTATAGCATATAGACATAGAATGAATAGCCTGAACATTGTTGTAACAACAAAAGCAATACAAAGAATGAGTTCAATATTCTGAACAACTCTTGGAATGATAACTCTTCTCAAAAATTATAGAAGGTTGACATAGAATTGATTGGCTGAAACATTATAATAACAAAAGCAAGACAAAGAAGTAGTTCAATAGTCTGAACAACTTTTGGAATGATAATGACTTTTCTCAAAATTATAGAAGGTATCTTTACACCTAGCAATTAATTTTTAAATTGTATTGATATAACTGCAACATTTAACAAAGTCTAAAGGTATTTTTCTGTACCACTTGATTTATGGTAAAACACTGATGACTATAAATGTTCACTAATCCTAAGGTTTTGTAACTATTAACTATTAATAGTTAAGTACTAAGTATTAATTAACTATTCATTATTAATTATTCTTCTGCATAATACATCTGAGAATCATTCCTTTCTTTTTACTCAATAATAATTTTCTTTCTTGAAGACTGCTTTAGAATTGACACTTTTACCTTCAAACTAAAATAATCTCAATTTCCCAAAATGAATGCCTCACTTTGGAGCAATGTTACAACATTAATCTCACACAACTTAGCACCTGTAGTTACCTTAGAAGTCACTGAATGCTTCATACCTGTAGTTTTCTCACTGTAAACCTCTGTACACTAGTAGCAATCATGCCTTGCTTGGGGTGAAATGATTTAAAACCAAAAATGAAAGACATGAGGACGGACAGATTTTCAATCTTCCAGCATGTAGTATTGTCCTATATCTTAGCAACAATCTCAGAAGAAATTTTTCTATTTTTTCTTTTCATTGTAGACATACTTTTGGTCCATTATAGACATACTTTCAGTTACACCATCCTTTCTGCTAATCCGTTTGATTGCGGATGGTATGGTAGGGTTTTATATGGTCAGCATTTTGTTCAACCATAGGCATGGTTTCTCGTTACAGAAGCAAAAGCAAATCCAAAACAAAATTTTGTTTTGGGTTTGCATTTGCGTGTGTGCTAAGCAAGCTTTTGTAAATTCGAGTAAATTCGTTATTTCAGACAAAATCAATGAGTCAGTGTTTTGCATTTGAATTTTAATTCTAGGTCTTGTTTTGTTCACTACCGAGACCTGTATTACCTCTGGTCAGACTGAACAGGCATATACCAGTATTTGTAATAATCCCACTCCATTAACATGAGCATGATCTATGTGTACTCTGTCCTAAGATTGGGACTTTTTAGACCATGTATATGGTTTTGTCTGTATTAATTTTTTTCTTTCAATGTACGTTTTACACCTTTTTACATATTCTACATCTGTAGAATAGCCTGGCAACCATGCCTTTAGCCTATAGTGGGTTGCTTATCTATTCTTTTCTGTTAGTAGTGGAGAGTCCGTTCTAGTGAAGGGTAGTTGTATACTGTTGCAGGTTAATGGAATTTGGCCTTGCTGTAGATAGCCCACTATAAGTCATAAAGAAAGGTTATAAACCAAGAAAAGAAAATTGAGTTGAAAGATAACATTTTATATATAACACATATCAATTAAGGTTTTTACAATTGAAGTAATACATGAAGTATAGGTCCAACAGAAGTTAAAATGTTCATGGCAATAAAATGCTGAAAGAGAATTAATGCTTAGGAATTTGGGAGCATGTAAGTAAGAAATGTCTTTGATGTATTCACTCCTTAGGTCAGTAAATAGTTTTTGAGGCAGGGAAGAAGGAAAGAGGTAAGGGAGGCAAGCGTAGTAAGCCACTTGACTTTGGTTAAGGGAGATACTAATTACTCTCTTCTCCTCGAGTCGGTCTGCCTGTCGACGCTTTCTGTATCCGCTTTTTATATCTTTTTGGATCACAGCAACTCATTTGGGATTTCACACTTGTATTTGGTTCTGGGCTTCCCATTGGCTCGCGAACTGGAAATTTAATATTTAATTAATTTTTAGTTTTCAACTGGAACATTTGCGCAGAGCCAGCGGCACAGCGACAACTTTTGGTCATTTGCCTTTTGGTCGTGAAAGCGCCAACATCCGATCCATTGCTTTTGCTCGGTATCACCACAAGTCTTAACCTCTTTGTGTAGACCTTATTCCATAATGGACATCGTCGTTTACGCTTTTTATAATTTTGCTCTTTTTCATTTCTTGCAGAACAACTACATCTCTTATACAAATTACACCATTTTCAACAATTGATTTGTGTTCAACTTCTTTAACCCTGGAACACTAACCATCAATTAAAATTACTAACCATCAATTAAAATTACTAACCATGGGTATATCATACCCGATTTAAAAATATCAAAAAAATATTAAATATAAATCCTTATTTGAAATATTTTACACACAGGCACTTCAAACTTTGTACTTTGAGTTAACATTAATAGGAACTGAAAAAACATTAGTTAGGTAAGAAAATCAGGTACTGAAAATTGTAATTGTAATTAAAATGGCGTCATTTGCGCTGGGTACTATATACCCATCGTTAGTGCTCTCGGGTTAAAAGGTATTTTTGTCCGTGAGCAATTATTCCACTTATTATTTGTATCCTGAACAATATATTGTTCAATCTGGGATCTTGTTTCGTATTCTCAGCTAATTTGTCTATCGACAAAATATTAGTTTTGTCCCAGTGTAAGAAAGTATGTACGAATTTTTCCTATTCTTTCAAACTTTCAGAAATAATGAACCTCAATCTCAACAAAGCATCTACATGCAGAATGGTATTGTCTTTCACGTACTCAACATCAAATCAAACGTCTGCAGGATTTTTTTTTTTAATCATATCACTCCAAGCAAGGCGATAACGCCACTGATACGCAGGGGGCTACGTAAGAGTAAAAAGATTGGAAAAGAGAAAGCCGGAAACCACATCCTAACTAGGGAACAAGGGATGAGCCTCTTCACCTGATCAATAGACATGGGTGGAGTGTGAACCAGGCAATAGTTTAGTCTATCTACTCCAATTCAAAAAAATAAAGAAAAGAAAAGAGTGAAAAGATTGGAAAAGAGAAAACCGGAAACCGCATCCTAAGCAGGAAACAAGGGATGAGCCTCTTAACCTGTTTAATAGAAGTGGGTGGAGTGTGAACCGGGAGATAGTTTATTCTATCTGCTCCAATTGAAGAAAAAAAATAAAGAAAAGAAAAGAGTGAAAAGATTAGAAAAGAGAAAACTGGAAACCGCATCCTAAACAGGAAACAAGGGATGAGCCTCTTCACCTGTTCAATAGACGTGGCCAATCTTAGAATTCTAGACGACGTTACTTTAGGAAGTTCATTCTTAGGATTAAATATGAACACTAAAGGCCTATGGTTATAGCTATGGTCATGAAAAGAACTTCTTTGTAATAAAAATCTGACCAGCTCTATTTGTCGTCCATCTTATAGCCAATGATTCTTTCTCAGTAATTGAGTAGTTTGATTCGGCGTTTGACAATTTTCTCAAAAGATACATAAAAAGGATGGCACCTTGAGGTGGTGTAATGAATGGTTAGCAAGATTATCTCGCTATGAACCATTACAATTGAGTAGTGGGTTCAATCCTCACTGGGTGTCCCATACTTTCGGCCTTGTGCCACATCTAAGCTGCGCTTAGAAAATCACCATAGTAGGATGGCCATCTTGAGTTAATATTCTAAAAATTGAGTGTTCACTTGCGTCAATTGTTGCTACTATTTCCTTTCTATAGTCGAACAATTTTACAACTGGCTTCTTTGTCAGAACAGCTTTTAAGATTTCAAATTCCACTAAATATTCTTTTATCCAAATAAATTCCACTTGTTTTTCTGTAAAGCAGTGTGGTTCTGTCACTATATATCGTCTATTTAGAAATGTACAAGTCCTGAGAAAGATTCCAATTCTTTTTTGTTTTTAGGTACTTCAATGTTTAATATTTTGTCAATTAACGATTAGTCTGGTAATATGCCTTCATTAGATATGGAATATGCCAAAAATTGTATTTTTTAGTGTTGCGCGCACAATTTTTTTCGTTAATTGTTAATCCAACATTTTTTACCTTATTCAAAACTATACTGATTTTCCATTTTAGTTCTTCGTCGTTAATAGCAACAATACAAATGTCATCCACTGAGCATATTGTATTTTTTTTACATCGCTGCCAATAGCCTGAAAAATTGAAACTTAGGGTTTAAATTTCATACGGCAATCTTTTATTGGTGTGTTATGGATGTGCGTTGTGGTCCAGTGGATATCGACTCAGAACGAGAAATCGGGGAGCCGAGTTCGAATTTCAACTTGAATTCATTGCGTTCGCTTACGCGCAAATACCCTTGGGAAAGGTATTAATCCGTTTCTTCCCTCCAGTTATGGGTTAAATAACAGGACAGATTGGATTCTATAGCCTTGGACGGCAACCAGTCTACCGCAGAAAGCAATGGCAACCTACTGCGGGATAATGTTCTGTCCAGTCAGTCATGCCTCGAAAGACATGATCGCCCCAAGCGTGTATCACGTATGGGACTTGACTGACTGACCTACAATGATTGTTATCACTTCATTTAAAGCCTTAATCAATAGGTATTTAATGGTATGCCGACTTTAGATCAGTTTTAGAGAATATTTTCATATCCGTAAAGGAGTTTAAAGCTCATTCTTTTTAGAGAATAGGATGAGTCTGCACATATTTTGTGGTTTCTGTCTGTTTTGTAGATACTCATCTTTCTTTTTCAAAATTACTAACGAAGGATGCCCATTGACTCCCTCCAGGCGGAACTCATTCAAGTAGATCGTGTTTCAGTAATTCATTCAGCTTTTTCACAACGATCGCTAGTAGATGGACTGGCACTTTTCGTGCTTGAAAATATGAAGAGAGACATTTTCCTTTAGTGACTCTTAACTTCACTTCATAGTTTTTTAACATCCCAGTTTCTTCTGCCTTTACTTCGTTCACCAATTTTATCGAATTTATGATCAAGACATCATTTTTTATTAGACCGTGATTCTTTTCATAGTTTACCACGGTAATTGATAATACATCAAATTTATTTTTTAGTTCCACGTAGCCTAACGTTTTTATCACGGATCCATCAAACCGATTCAAATGGACAAGGCTTTTCTTTAAACTTGGTTTTCTTTCCAAAAAATTCTGAGCATCAAAGTCCCGTCACTTCCCGTATCTAGTTGCATGTCTAATGAAATATTATTGATTCAGATTTTTAATAATCCTTTTTCATTTTTATTTATAACGTATTCGAATTCCAGGTGAATTCATTGCATTCACTTACGCGCAAATACCCTTAGGAAAGGTATTAATCCGTCTCTTCCTTCCAGTTATGGGTTAAATAACAGGACAGATTGGGTTCTATAGCCTTGGTCGGCAACCAGTCTACCGCAGAAAGCAATGACAACCTACTGCGGGATAATCTTCTGCCCAGTCAGTCATGTCTCTTTCGAGACATGATCGCCCAAGTGTGTATCATGTATGGAACTTAACTGACTGATCAGGTTTATAAAGACACCAAACACAAAGTTAAATGCCGGGATTTACAAAAGAATGTCTACAATGCTATAACGTATATTTGGAGAGGGGAACATCACGAAATTTAAAAGCATGAATCTACAAACATAAAAGAGACTTACGTTTAGACATATGTTCCAACTCTCTTGTATTATATCGAAAAAGAGTAGGACACAATTTTGATTTCTCTAATTCTAGTTTAATTAAAAAAGAACATAACCTTATAAGGAGAAAGTCCTTTGAAAATATATTAATAGCATTACTATTTCAAGACATGATCGCCCAAGCGTGTTTCACGTATGGCACTTACCTGACTGATGGCATTTGACTGACTGACCTACAATGATTGTTATCACTTCATTTAAAGCCTTAATCAATAGGTATTTAATGGTATGCCGACTTTAGATCAGTTTTAGAGAATATTTTCATATCCGTAAAGGAGTTTAAAGCTCATTCTTTTTAGAGAATAGGATGAGTCTGCACATATTTTGTGGTTTCTGTCTGTTTTGTAGATACTCATCTTTCTTTTTCAAAATTACTAACGAAGGATGCCCATTGACTCCCTCCAGGCGGAACTCATTCAAGTAGATCGTGTTTCAGTAATTCATTCAGCTTTTTCACAACGATCGCTAGTAGATGGACTGGCACTTTTCGTGCTTGAAAATATGAAGAGAGACATTTTCCTTTAGTGACTCTTAACTTCGCTTCATAGTTTTTTAACATCCCAGTTTCTTCTGCCTTTACTTCGTTCACCAATTTTATCGAATTTATGATCAAGACATCATTTTTTATTAGACCGTGATTCTTTTCACAGTTTACCACGGTAATTGATAATACATCAAATTTATTTTTTAGTTCCACGTAGCCTAACGTTTTTATCACGGATCCATCAAACCGATTCAAATGGACAAGGCTTTTCTTTAAACTTGGTTTTCTTTCCAAAAAATTCTGAGCATCAAAGTCCCGTCACTTCCCGTATCTAGTTGCATGTCTAATGAAATATTATTGATTCAGATTTTTAATAATCCTTTTTCGTTTTTCTTTCTTTTTTTTATTTCTTTTTTTCATGAAAAGTCTTCTATTCTTATTTCCTCTTCACGTTGTTGGAACATCTCTACGTTTCTCTTATTGGATTTGCACGTACGCTTAAAATTATTCATTTTGAACACTTTTTCACGGCTTTTTTTTTTGTATGCCAGACATTTTTGCTTTTCTCTTTGATGTTTATAACCGCATCAAGTTCACATTATTCTTTTTTTTCTCTCTCTCTCTATCGCGTACCAATCCATTTCCTCTAACATATCCGTAATTTTTTTTTAATTAAATTCTCAAATCAGTTCTTATTGCTGAACAAATTCAACACACTGTTCTAGTGACAACTTTTCCAGTTGTAACTGCATTAGAGTAGTTTGTTGATATTCCTCATTTTGAAGGCTGTTTACCAATTCCATTTGAATCAAAAACTCTTTGATTGACTGGTTTTCCAATCCCAGTTTTTCACAATCACAATAAGAACATATTTAATGACTGGTTCATTAACTTTTTGAGAAATGTTTGCGAACTCAGCTCTCCCTCTCTCTCTGCATTCACTAGATTTGCTTAGGTGCTATATTTTTTACTATTAGTTGACTTATATCATCAAACATCATTTCCTCCAACTGCCTTGGGTGTGCAATTGCTATTTTTTTTTATAATAGCCTCACAAAATGCATTTGCCAAGAAGAGAACAATCCCCAATCCATATATGCAGGAACTGGGTAAATTTTGACACTTGCCCCAAATGTCTGTGAACCAATCGGGTTCCATATGTAAAGCCTGACCTTGTGTCACATCCTGTCTCAGTGGAGGGACTCAGGGTAAATACCCAGAGTTCCACATGAACTCGAAAGTGTCAGTCAAACAATGTCTTTGGGCGAAGTGCGACTCAGTGGGTGGCTATGTAAAGGAGTAATCCCAGTTTCTCAAACTCACAATATTTGGCAGCCTGTTTAAAACGAAAAACTTATTTAATAAAAGGTTCATTAACTTTTTGAGAAATGTTTGTGAACTCAGCTCTCCCTGCATTCACTAGCGTTTTCTTAGTTCTTAGATGCTACGTTTTTTTTTGTTTGTTTGTTTTTTTACTATTCAGTCAGTTAAGTGCCATACGTGATACACACTTGGGCGACCATGTCTCGAAAGAGACATGACACAGTAGGTTACCATTGCTTTCTGTGGTAGACTGGTTGCCAGCTAAGGCTATAGAACCCAATCTGTCCTGTTATTTAACCCATAACTGGAAGGAAGAGACGGATTAATACCTTTCCCAAGGGTATTTGCGCGTAAGTGAATGCAATGAATTCAACTGGAATTCGAACTTGGCTCTCCCATTTCTCGTTCCGAGCCGATATCCACTGCACCACAATGTACATCCGCCTGACTTATATCGTCAAGTGTCATTTCCTCCAGTTGTATTGGGTGTGCAGTTGATGTTACTTTTATAATAGCCTCACAACCCGCAGTTGACAAGAAGAGATCAGTTATCTGGTTTTCTCCTCCAATTGATTTCAAATCCTTCAGTTGTTTCGCTCTAGCTTTAGCTGCTAGACTCCTAAGCCACGCTTGTCTGTACTTATAAATATCAAGTGATAATTGTTTATTCGGTTTGTAGGGGGCGCGATCATGTTTATTAAATTGTCCGTGTGTTAAACATAACCAAACTTCCCACAATTTACTCTAGATAAGAAGGTTGAAAAGATAAAACTGTTTCGTTTGCATATAAACAAATGAAAATTTATTTCTCGAACAGCATAAAATCAAGCTGTCGGTGAAAATGTGAAAATGTTCTAACAGAAATAGTAGTAAAGTGTTTAAAGAATTAAGAGTTCGTTCTTTTTAGCGAAATATATGTGCAGAAAAAGAGAAGTCCATGTTTTCGCTGTTTGTATCAATAGGGTAGTAGTAAAGTATTTGTTCCTTTCTTTCTTTTTTGCGGCTTGTGAGTAAGTAAAGAGGAAGAAAAGGCAATAAAGGAAAAATGTACTTATCGACGTTAATTTTAGGAGTCAGCTGAAGTGTCTTATAGTTATTGTTTTTGTCTTCTTTTTGTTGACAGCGAGTAGGCGAGGGAGTGCGTATGTGTGTTGCCTGGTCATGTGACCGGTTCAACGTTTGGAAATTTCTCTTGTTACATCGTAGCTGTGCCCTATTTGATCTCAGATCAATTCTGATTACTTGGCCGATCGTGAAACGTAGATACGTAGTCAATTCACATCACGTAATTGAGTCCGATCGCACTTTTTTTTTCTTTCGGTGGTAAGAAATATGAAACGAGTCATAAAATTATGTTTGTTGTTTCTTGTCCAATCAGAATCCAGAATTACTACTATTCACACTGGCTCGCGAAATTTCCCTTCGTCTTTTTTCTTCAAAATTTGTTTTCAACGATTTTCATCCGATTTTGCGTGTGTGCAATTCTACTTTTACTGTTTCAGATATTTGCTGGAATGATATAGGATTAGGTTCTTAAGATATCGGCAACGCCATTGTTGTTCAGTGTTATTAACTCACGGAATGTTGTAAGTACTCAAGTGCCTCATGGATAATAGTTGTAGCTATTCATGCTTTTTGCGACTCTATGTAAAGGAGTAATCTCACAAGCAACGCACATGAACGAAATTAAAAACATATAAATGGCAATAATTTACCCATCGTACCCTACCTGTCACACTCAGACAAACAGATACATAAAATTAACACATAGATCCTACCCTAATTTGAACATCTACTCTAAATGTAAATAGGCTAATTAATGATAGACATTGTATTTGAATTCTGTACAGTACAGTGGGATAGGCGGAGCATATAGATACTACCCAAATCCTTGATAGAGGATCGGTGAACAGTACTTTGATCCTAGGCAAAAGTTTGATGCCATAAGTAACTAAATTTTTAGGGGTATTATTATTTTAGTATATATGTTTCTTTAATATATATATATATATATATATATATATATATATATATATTAGTCATCCACATACAAGCCTGTTTTGCTGTATCACAACTCATCAGTGTGGCTAGACGCATCCACTTGCTTCTGGCTGGGATCAAAACTCGACCAATTTGGTGTCAGAGTCGCTACTCCCTAAGCCATCGACGCATGCAATCAGAGAAGGGAAATTTTAACGTGTTGTATATAAGCAGTGTATACACACGCCAGTAAGCGAGAGAACAAAATTCATTTCTGAAGAGTCACGCATATAGAAGAAGTGGAAACTGTTTTTAAAATTTTCTTCTCCAGAGAGCTCAATCGTAATGATAACATAATATATGTAACAACAGAATTACAATATATATATATATATATATATATATATTGTAATTGTGTTGTTACAATGGTTTATGAAAGCATTATATCACTACACAAAAACTTCTTATTACAGAACATTATTGTTCTTCTTCAAATGGTATTTTAAAATAAATGCTGAAAATGATTATTTTTTTGGTGGAGGGAATATAAAATAAATTCATGGTTATTTAGAAAGTTAAGGAAATAAGTGTTGTGTGGGTTTATAATTCGGACTTAACTAGGGCAAACATTATTCGGACTTAACTAAGGATGAATATGATATCATAATAACCACCAAGACATCTTTCTTTATCAAGAACAATAGATAAAGAATAATTCTGGTAACCAATTTGACATTACAATGGGCTTGTTAGGCTCTGCGTGTTTTTTAGACCTTGTTGGTTTTGTCGGGTTTGATGCATTGACACCCACCCACCCACACACACACATGGTCACTCAGCGTTCACGTGATAACTTAGTTCCCGCGTAAACGATGCCAATAAAAACGGGGAACGTCACGTGGTACGCTAGTTAGGATTTTGTCCCGGACAGGCAGCAGACATGTTTCCCTAACTCACACAAACACACGCGCACTAATTGCGGGTAGCAATTAGGGGCGCAAATTTTTATTTCTCACCAGGGAAAGAACTTCTCTTTCCTTAATTTTATGCATGCTGTCAACCCTATGTAACCTTTGTTAATATATTGTTTTTCTGGTTACTTTCGCCTTTTCGTTCTTTCTTACTGTCTGTTTTATTTCACCACCCAGTTACGTCGAGTCGACTCGTAAACTTAAATTAGTAATGGACGCTTCGTTCACTACAGTTTATTTGCTTCATATAACCTCATTGCACACTATGACATTAACATACATGACATCGGGTTATATAGAGATGATGGCCTTACGGTAGTAAACAATTCCGCACATTTCAAAACTGATAAAATTAGAAGATTAATCTATAAAGAATTTAAAAGTCTAAACCTAAAAGTAATAATCAGCAAATTTAAATTTGAAAAATAGCAAACTTCCTTAACGTAACACTGAACTGAGTAAATAATACTTACCAACCATACATGAAATGTAATGCATGTCCATTATACAACCACCCTAAGTCTAATAACCCCCAAGTATAATCAAACTTTACCCTCCTCCGCAGAATATAGAATTAGTAAAAATTCATCTAGTGAAGACTTGTTTTATAAACATAACGATTTTTCTAACAATGCCCTAGTGGCTATAAAAACCATGGCATTAAATACACAGAACAATATAACCATAAAAGACAAAATAGAAATAGAAAAACTATTTGGTATCAGTCAGTTAAGCGCCATACGTGATACTCGCTTGGGCGATCATGTCTCGAAAGAGACATGACTGACTGGGCAGAAGATTATCCCGCAGTAGGTTGCCATTGCTTTCTGCGGTAGACTGGTTGCCGATAAGGTATCAATGAACCCAATCTGTCCTGCTATTTAACCCATAACTGGAAGGAAGAGACGGATTAATACCTTTCCCAAGGGTATTTGCGCGTAAGTGAATACAATGGATTCAACTGGAATTCGAACTCGGCTCCCCAGTTTCTCGTTCTGAACCGATATCCACTGTACCACAACGCACATCCTATTTGGTATACACCTCCTATTTAACCAAATAGTTAGCATTAAGTTAATCCAGAAGTTCCTGAATTTAATTAAGAAACATTTCCCTTGTAATAATCCTCTAATTAAAATTTTTAATAAAAAATACCCTTAAGTTAGGTAATAGTTGTATAAATAATCTAGAAAAAATATTAAAAATCATAATAATAAAATATTAAATCAGCACATAAACCAAAGTAACAATAATTATCCCAACACTGAAAATAATAATAATACAAATTTATGTCGAAATTCTAACAATTGCCCACTAGGTATGTAAAAAATTCTATTGTTTACCAGTGTACTACATCTTCTAATGAAAACCCAACTATTAAAAAATTCTACATCGGTTCTACCAAGAACATTTTTAAACAGCGATGGTATATGCATTTAACTTTCTTCAAGAATAACGCGTACCGAAACCAAACATCTCTTTTTGCGTATTTTTGGCAGTTAAAAGAAACTAATAAAAACCCCAAGGTAGAATGGAAAGTTCTGAAAAAACAAAAACAAAGAAGAATCTGTAAATCATTCAATGACATTTGCCCTCTGTACCTGAATGAAAAGCTGCATATTATAAAGTTTCCTAAAAATAAAGTACTACTAAAACATAGAAATGAATCGACGGTATTATGTAAACACCGTAAATATTTCACTTTAAAATTTAATAATTATAATGTTCATTTATAATTTTTGCTCTAACATAACATAATTATTTTATTAAAATGAATAACCCACACAATACTTCTTTGTTCTTCATAATTCCAATATAACTTACTATAACATAATTCTTCTTCTTCTTGTTTTATTTGCCCTGTCCCTTCAGGACGTAGGCGTTCATGGCTCTTCACGTCTCCCTATCCCTGGTGGCTCTTAGTATGTTTGCTCTTGTTACACCTCGAAACCCCTGTTCCGTCATCCACCTGATCAGGCCCTGCAAATATGTTATTCGCTGCCTTCCTCTGTCTCTTTTTCCTTCTATCTGGCCTATCAGTATTAGGTTCTACAAGTTCTCCTTACTCATTGCATGTCCCAGGAACTTCAGTTGTATCTTCCTGATGCTCAGTATTAATTTCCTTTTCGTTGCCATTATTTCCAACACCTCATCGTTGCTCGCATGCTCGGTCCATGTAGAACCACATTTCCGCTACTTCAAGTTTTGTCCTCATAATGACTTGATTTAAATTTTAACTTAAATAATTTGGCCATTTTAACAAATTCAGTAGTATAATAAATTAATTACTCTACAAACCTAAAATCTGATCAGCTGTCCAAAACCACATTTAAATAATATGTATTCCTAATATGTATCTTCTCCAGAAAGAAAAAAAAAATGTCATTTTATTATGATATAATTCAACAGTTCACCTTCATATGACCTAATTATTCAACTTATAGTTCATCCAAATTCTTACTTTTGATTGAGGAATACAGACACATCCATAATCATATTTGCACAACTTTCTCCAACCACCACTCTTAACTTTCTAAATAACCCTGAATTCATTTTATATTTTCCAAAATAAACCATTTTCACCATCTATTTTAAAATATCACCCGAAAAAGAATAATAATGTCCTAAAACATGAAATTTTTTGTGTAGTGATATGATGCTTTTATAAACCATTATAATAACAAAATTGCAATATTAAAGTCTACTCTGTATTGAGCACTTAATATAAAAGTAAATACAACGAACAGTAGGTTTTTAATCTATCTATTATTTGACTTCCTTATTATATATATATATATATATATATATATATATATATATATATATATTATAGCGGGTATATTTCTTCTCTTATTTAATTTGTAGTGAGGGGTAGTAGGATTCCGTAGCATGTTAACGGAATTTGGCCTTGTGGGAAGATAGCCCACTATAATTCATAAATTCAAGAAAGGCAATTTTTGAGTGTAAAATAACATTTATACATATATACATTTCAATCAATGTTTTACAAAATAAGTAATGCTTGAAATAAAAGTTCAACGGAGGTAAAAGAGTTCATGAAAGGTATGATGATCTGAAAGAAAAGAATGTTCATTTTCAAGTTGCCGTTTCTAAGGTCAGTGAGTTGGCTGGTGTGGAATGTCTTAGAAAAGGTCAGTTAGTACTTTGAGAACAGGTGAGGAAGAAGAAGGCGAGCATAGTAGCAGCTTGACATAGGTCAAGGAAGAAACTAATTACTATCTTCTCCCCTGTCTGTGCCTGTCTGTCTTTTTTATTCTTAGTCTCTGCTTTTTATAACAGCATTTTTGGATCAACTGGCTCGTTTCGAATTTCATCCTTGTATTTGGTTTTGGGCTTCTCATTGGCTGATAAATAAAAATTGGTAATTTGATATTTGATTAATTTTTATTTTTCAACTGGAACATCTGCGCGGATCCGGATGCGTACGACGATTTTTATTCATTTTTACTTTTAGTTGTGAGAGCGCACACATCCGGTTCATCGCTTTTGTTCGGTCGGTATCACCACAATATATATATATATATATATATATATATATATATATATATATATATATATATATAGTAATTTACTAAGCGTAGCTTAGATGTGGCAGAAGGCCGAAGGTATGAAACACCCAGTGAGAATCAAACTCACTATTGAATCGTAGTTTATCTAGTGAGACAAGCTTGCTAACCATTGCACCACACTAAGTGGCACACACACACACACACTATATATATATATATATATATATATATATATAATGTATCGAGGCAGCAAATAATTTTCTAAACATATACTGTTAAATATAAGAGACAATGAATGTCTATTATGTTTAATCATGAGCCGTTCTAAACGTCGTATTTTTGCTTTAATTTCAGTTGAAAATAAAGACAAAAATTCTCCAACAGTTAGATAATTTTTTATTAATTTGCTTCTAAGCAAAATTATGTCAACACAAAATAAAATTCGTCGGTGATTGTGAATGTTATTGTATTACCGTCTAAATAACCTCTCTGAAGATGGTTCATGTGAGCCGAAAGCTTAGAAGCAAATTAATAAAAAATTATCCAAATGTTGGAGAACTTTTGTCTTTATTTTCAACTGAAATTAAAGCCAAAATACGACGTTTAGAACAGCTCATGATTAAACATAATAGACATTCATTGTCTCTTAACAGTATATGTTTAGAAAATATTATCCTCTCCATTAATAAGTAAAACATAATTCTATTTTTATTCCTGGAAAGTGGCTTAGTTTTTAGTGGTTTTCAGTTCTGGAAGTTCGTAAATACAGCTTCAGTTGTACAAACAGAACACAAAATCACAAGATTCATTCATATATTTTCACGTGAAGATATGAAATTGTGTTTATTAGTTAGAGATTAGCCACGTTGAGAGAAAACAATACACTTTGAACACTTTAGTTTTCAGATTTTTCTCTTTTCGCCTTTACGTACGCTTACACTTAGCGTTTCCTAAATAAAACGTGCCATTGACGTCATTGGAAATATTGATTCTGTTTGGTCCGACATCATTGACGATTCTACTGACGTCACGAGTCCCGGGATTTGTTGACGTCACAGGTCACCCTAGGCACCCAAACCCAAGACAAGTCTGCTTATCTCCCCTTAGATCCTCGCTCGCCACCACCTCAAATTGTCTTTTTTCTTTCATTTTTTTTTCTACCGTTTTACTTTTTTATCCGTTTTTTTTTTCTTCCATTTATTTTCATTAATTCATGTTCGTTTTACATAATTTGTTTAACTATTCTTCTCGTGCGTCCGTTTTTGTTTGTTGGTTTGCTAAGTTCTGCTGGGCAATAAAACGGGGGGAAAAGTTTTTATTCTGCAATTTTTCTATAAAACTAAAACCTAACTTCAATTTAGAATTAAATTGTCTTGAAAAAAAATTAAGGAAAGAACACAATTCAAATGAGTAGCAGGAAATATTCCCCCAATATTATCCCAACAACATAACGGCAAAGAATTACCAAGAAAGCGTAAGAGAAACAAAATATGAGTAAAGAAAGAATAACAAAAAAACGGAGGTAAAAAGTGAGAAGGGTCTTTTAAAATTGGAGAAGGAGACATTAATTGGAGAAGTGACAAAAATAAAGAGAAAGAGAAAACAAAAAGGATCAAGTAAGAAGATAAATGAAACTATAATATATATATATATATATATATATATATATATATATATATATATATATATATATATATATATATATTATATATCACGTTAAGAAAGAGACAAGAAAATGAGAAGCAAAAACCCGAAGAAAGAAAAAGACGTAAGAAAATTAATAAAGCAAAGAAAGAATTTTTTTTTTAAATTAATGAAATTTATTATTCTTAGATTTTTTAACAGGGGGTAGAAGAAAGTCAATCTATGACATTACAAGTCCAATTATTACGACTCATTATCTTGAATTTCAAGAGTTTTTTTAACTTCAAGGTTTTCTCGGCCATTTCAAGTCGGAAATATGCTTGAAATAGTCACCAGATATTACATCAGGACTTATCAAATTATTACTTTTGTTTACTTCACTAATTTGCAGTGAATTTGATTTATCCAGATACAATGACTGTATACGATTGCTTTGACGTCACCTCGACGTCCAAACTAAAAATGGCAGAATTGAACTTCAGTTCAATTTAAGTTCCAATAGACATGCGCACTTCTGTTCTTAACACCATCTCTCTATTTTTTCTCTCTCAGAAGTATTAAATAGAAGAAAAAAACATCTATCGCTAACATTGTAAAACCTCTCAAAATAGCGATTTTATTTTTTGCTGAATCTTTATTGAGACGCATAAAATTTATTATTATTATTATTATTATTATTATTATTATTATTCGGTAACTGGGGTCTTCATGCTAGTTAATTATTCTTTATACTGGAATATCTTAAAAGAAAAGACAATGCAATATAACAGAGTAAAATGTATATATTAATAAATATACATATTATCCTACGTTTAAGCACGACTCAGAGTTTCATGCATTACGCAATCATCAGGTGTATTTTATGAACTGATCATTTTTCGATTTGAATTATGATTGTTATTAACTGAACCGTTTTTCGATTTGAATTATTATTTTTCGATTTGAATTATTATTCAATAATAATTCAAATAAAAAACGGTCAGGTCATAATTTGCACCTGATGATTGCATAACACATGAAATTTCGAGTTGTGCTTAAAACGTAAGATCTCTGGCATCTACGCATCGTTCATTCAGCAATGAATTAGAACACTCTCGGCTATTGGGCTTGTATAATGATAATATACACGCTAAAAAGTCTGCCTTCTTCTCCCGAGTGCCCGTAGCTCAGAGGTAGAATCGCCGACTGACACCAATTCGGTCGAGTTTCAATCCTGGGTAAAAAGCAATCGGCTATCTAACCGTACTGACGAGCTGTGATACAGCGAAACAGATCTGTCTGCGGATGACTATATATCTAAACTTATTTATAAATGGAACTTTGTCTGTGTGTGTGTGTGTGTCTGTGTGTGTATCCGTTACCTATAGACTCCGAAACGGCTGAACCGATTTTCTTGAAAATTTACACAGTTGTACTATAAGCGTCTGCGAGTGTTCTTAGCTAGGTTTTGTGTAGAGGTACACCCGATAAATATCAAAAATCGATAATCGAAAAAATCAGGTTATAGAAGGAGTGGTCCGATTTTAATCAATTTTGATACACTCATAGACAAAGACATAAGAAACGATATTCAGAAGTTTCAAGGTTGCAGTTCTTACAATAGTGCAGAAAAGTTGATTTTATATATATATATATAAAAGGCAAGATGTTTGTGCGTGTGTCTGTTTATCTGCCTGTCTGTCTGTATTTTTTTCAGGTTTTTTATTTTAGTTTTTGCTTCGGGTTTGGCTCTAAGGTATAATTGTAGTTCTTAGTCTCAGCCATGATACCATTTACTCAGAGGACTTATTTAGCCTTCAAAATTCAGTTTACGACGAAAAAACTTATTTGATATCGATACCAGGAAATCAAAATTTGACTTACACCATTTATTTTTCTTTCAGTCTACGATTTCGCTTTAACTGGAAACAACTATTGCTTTTTAGTCTTTCGTGATAACGTCCAAAGAGTCTGAGCTCCAAGACCATGGATTAGTTTTAAAGCTTTCATTACACCCGAGCCACACCGGGCTATACTGCTAGTATATATATATATATATATATATATATATATATATATATATGTATATATAGTCACCCGCGGACACACAATAGAATAAAGAACGAAGAAAATATTAACAGCGTTCAAAACATTAATTTAAAAAAGTGCTCAATTGAGCTATGAATATTTATTATAATTTAAAACATGTTGAAATTACAATATATTACAAAATGAACATTTTGTTTCGACATTGAAAGGACTATGTCTCATCAGGTATTAAATGCTATTTTTTCAAGGGAGATGGAAAATTCGTTTCCTTATATTGGTAAATTTTTGTGTGTGAGGTAAAGTGGGTAAGGAAAATGAGAAACCAGAATGGGGATCGTAAAAGAGACATTGAGGGAATAAAGAACAAAAAGAGGAAAACGGGAGAGAAAGAGAAAGGACTAAAAGAGACATAGTGAAGGAGTCAAACAAAGGTGCTAGGTTTAAAAGTAGGAAGTAATGTATAGTCATATACAACCTTTGATGACCCGGCGTTTGGGTTTAACAAAGAAGAAGAAGAAGAAGAAAGAAAATGCAGGGGAGAAAGAAGTGAGAGAAGATGGGCGAAGAAGAGAGAGATGTGAGGGACGGCATAACCGGCGAAGTGGGAGGGATTTTGACACTCTGGCCTGTAATTCTGATAGTGAATAAGCATATTTGTTTCAGTGAAGTATAAGGCTACAAACATTTGTCGTTCTTTGAAAATATGGTGAATCCTGTACATAGGCGTGGAGGTTATTAAAAAAAGTTTTTTGTTTTTTGTTTTTTGTTTTTTATTTATTTATTTAAACTTAATTTAAAATTAAATGAAATAATTATTTTTGTTAAAGTAGAATTTCAACCTAAATTTTTTAGAAAAACTTTTATTAGGTTACAATTTGTAGTATGAAATAAAGATAAAATTATAGATAAAAATATAAGGAGAGAGATCATATAATTAGAATTGAATATCGTGGTACTAAGATTAATACTATAAAAGGTTTATCGTTTCTAGAGGTCCGAACTTTAGCTTTTGAAATTTTAGCATTATTGTAAGGTTAGTTCTTTAATATGTTTGCAATTTACTGTAGTTTCATGCCTCTGATTTAGTAATATGTCACTCCTCATGTATTTAATGATTTCCATTTTTTTCTTGTAGACAAAGGAAACATGGTTCCTTTACCTATCTAGATGTTCTAACCTGTTTGAGGATTTTCCATTTAACTTTAGGCGTTTTATTTTCATTTTTTAACTCCCAAAAATATTTAGAAAGTAATGTTATATTTTGTTTGTCTTCATTATTGAAGGATGAGAGGTTATTTTAAAAAAGTTCATTGTATTTCCGATATAAATTTTAGCATCCTTAAAGTTTTCCACGGATGAAATTGAACATATAGACCAGGGATTTTGTTAAGTATTTATTAGGTAGGGGGCATTGGTTTGGGTTTCTACAATTCCAAAAGTTATTATTATGGGGCAAACTAACATGAGTGTTAGAATTGTTTTTGTTGTCTGATTTCAATATTTTGTTGTTGTGTAATTTAATTATTTTTTAAAAGTTGTTGGAGCAACTATAACTGAGTTTTATTGTATTCCTATTGAAAATTTTGCTTAAAGGGTTATTTTTGGGAAAATGTTTATCTATTAACTTAACAAATTTATGTCCCAGTTTAAAATTAAGTAACTGATTAAATGGAGGGTTATACCATATGATTTTTCTGTTTCTATTTTTCTTTTTTGAGCTACTAAATTTTTCCACTAAGCTGATCTCAGAAGATTGATAACTGCTGTCTCTAAAAATGTTATCATAAATTGTTTTATGAATTCGTTGCATTCACTTGCGCACAAATATCCTTGGGAAAGGTATTAATTCGTCTCTTCCCTCCTATTCTGGGTTAAATAATAGGACAGATTGGGTTTTATAGCCTGGCAACCAGTCTACCGCAGAAAGCAATGGCAACCTACTGCGGGATAACCTTCTGCCCAGTCAGTCATGTATCTTTCGAGACATGATCGCCCAAGCGTGTATCACGTATGGCACTTAACTGACTGACTGACTGAATGTTTTAAAAGTCCACGATGTCGAATTGGAGAAAAGTAGAGTTATTTTTATCTTCAAAGTTCTCGAACCAGTCGATTACCTCCAAAGTATTACTCTATTGTATGATTTTGAGTTTTTTTTTTTGTTTTTTTTTGTCGGTTTACTCTTTCTAGTGTTGCTTTACTAATTTTACCGACCTCTGATTTTGTTGGTTAATAATCCTGGTGAGTAATATATATATATATATATATATATAGCCCAGAGGTAGAATTGCCGACTAACGCCAATTCGGTCGGTAAAAAGGATATAAATCAGAAACCACGGGCAGAAGAACGTCAGCAGAGGGTGGGACGAGAAAGAAAAAAAAAAAACGCTACCACGTAAAAACTAGCCATACGTGACGCCTGAAGAAGCAATTAAGAGGTCATTTGTTACTGATATTTCCGCCCTGCTTAGGACCGAGAAAAATATCGTGGATTGACATTGACATAAAAATCCCTATCATGGTCTGACTTCAAACACCACAAACGAACCTTTCTCCAGGCTGAACCGATTTTCTTGAAAATTTACAGTTGTACTATAAGCGTCTGCGAGTGTTCTTAGCTAGGTTTTACCCCCGATAAATATCGAAAATCGATAATCGAAAAAATTGGGTTATAGAAGGAGTGGCCCGATTTTAATCAAATTTGATACACTCATAGACAAATGCATACAGCACGATGGTCAACTCAAATTTTTTCTTTTTTTTTAATCATATCACCCCGAGCAAGGCGGTAACGCCACTGATGTGCAGGGGGCTACATAGGAGTGAGAAGATTGGAAAAGAGAAAACCGGAAACTGCATCCTAAACAGGAAACAAGAGATGAGCCTCTTCACCTGTTCAATAGACGTGGGTGGAGTGTGAACCGGGCGATAGTTTAGTCTATCTACTCCAATTGAAAAAAAAGTGAGAAGATTCGAAAAGAGAAAACCGGAAACCGCATCCTAAACAGGAAACAAGGGATGAGACTCTTCACCTTTTCAATAGACGTGGGTGGAGTGTGAACTGGGCGATAGTTTAGTCTATCTACTCCAATTGAAAAAAAGTGAGAAGATTGGAAAAGAGAAAACCGGAAACCGCATCCTAAACAGGAAACAAAGGATGAGCCTCTTCCATTTTTAGTTTAACTCGGTTCGACAGTGTAGTTCGAGGACCAAAATGTTTGTTCAATAACCGAGGCATTTCAAATTTCTGTTCGAAAACTGATTTGTTCGATATGTGAGACGTTCGAGAACCGAGCTTTCTCTCTCTATTCCTATAGAATAAAGTCTGGTAAAAAGTATCGGGACTAGTGTTAAAAAAACTGCAGCACATATCAATTCGAAGTAGTCTCCTTCTGAAGTCACGCACATTATCTAGGGTCGTTTTCAGTGATAAAAGGATTCACAAAACTTCATTTTGTGGAATAGCGAGCGGCTGCATCATCGCATTCTCTTGGATTTCTTTGGCGTTTTGAAATCTTGTTCCTTTCCAGAGCGATTTTATTTTTAAAGAGGAAAAATTAAAGGGCCGAATCTAGGGAATATGATAATTATCGGACCTGGGGAATGTTGTACTTGACCCCCCTAAAAATATCTGCTGCACGAGCTATGTCACGACCTCCGCTATATTAAGTTGATTAAACTTCCCAAAAGTTGTCAAAAGTCACAGGATATTATGAATTAATGTATTTGTGTTTTACAATGATATTCACCTGTACAGGACCCAAGATCCACTCAAGGTAGAGGGTTGCAGGTTAAGCAGTACTCTCTCAAGCAAGGTGATAGTGTCACCAAGATGTAAGGAGTCACTGGGAGTAAAAAAAGACCAGAGTGGAGTGTGAACTGGACAATAGGCTGAACCGATTTTCTTGAAAACTTACACAGTTGTACTATAAGCGTCTGCAAGTGTTCTTAGCTAGGTTTTGTGTCGAGGTACCCCCGATAAATATCGAAAATCGATAATCGAAAAAATCGGGTTATAGAAGGAGTGATCCGATTTTAATCAAATTTGATACACTCATAGAGCGAGACATAAGAAACGATATTCAGAAGTTTCAATGTTGCAGTTCTTACAATAGTTTGATATCGATACCAGGAAATCAAAATATGACTTGCATACATTCATTTTTCTTTCAGTCTACGGTTTCGCTTTAACTGGAAACAACTATTGCTTTTTAGTCTTTCGTGCCAACGTCGAAAGAGTCTAAGCTCCAGGACCATGGATTAGTTTTAAAGCTTTCATTACACCCGAGCAACGCCGGGCTATACTGCTAGTTGAGTTATAAAATTAAAGAAGTATCAGTTTTTTTTTACCTTCAATTTTTGTTGAGTGGTAAAAGATAAATGATACTATTATGGCCTAAATAAGGAAAAGGAGATGAAATTTTTGTTGATGCATACATATAGCGGAGGTCGTGGCTATGGTCACTGACAGAACTACTGTGGTGTGGTGAGACGACCACACCCTATACACGTTCTTTTCAGGCATTGCTATAAACAAGGGAAGTAAGCAAGAACGTTATAACTTAGTGTGTGTGCCAAGCGGTTTCACTCTGTACTTTAGTTACGTTACCAAAGCAACAGCACCAATACTTTATGATCAGACCTCATATATATACAATCTTAACTTTTTCCTCACCCTGTGTTTGAAAGTAAATTATATTATCTGAATATTAATTTAGTTTTACCTTGCTTACATTTGTCTTTTGAGGGGACAATACAACTTAAGCTATCTTAAAATCTAATTAATTAGTTAAAATGCGTTAAGGAACAGCGGTTACATAATTAACTGTCTCTACTCGAATACGTGCACTTGAATCGCAAGTGCTTTTAGTTTCATTCTACACTATTAACGTCTCCATCTAAACTCCGAAATTTTGTTTACTATTTTTGTTTTTTAACTTAATCTCTTACCTTTTTTTCACTGGGTTTGCCTATCCCCTGATTCACACTCCTTCCCTCAATTTTGAACAGGAATAGGGGTTTATCCATTGTTTCCTGTTTATGATTGGGTTTCTAGCTCCAACTCTCCAAGTCTTTACACATTTTTACACTCTTAGTAACCCCTTTAGCGGCATTATCACCTTGCTTAGAGTGAAATCATTTTTTTAAAATTCGACTAACATTCATGTGATATTAATAATGTCTCGATGTAGGACAGACCCATCACCCGAATGTTTTGAGTGGGAGATAGGCATTTAATTCGAAGAATGGGGTCATGAGTAAGAATTTGCGTACTAAAGTTAATTCACATCTTTTCATAGGCAAATTATTTTCAGTCACTTCCTCCCTATGGGACAGTCCTGATATATGGTCGAAAACTCCATGAACCAAATATTCATTCACTTGTAATATTAAAATATTCATTTTTGATGTTTAATCAAGCGCATTAGTATATAGAGAGTTCGTTTTCTTTCTTAGGTCTCTCGATGCTAAAGACCGATGAACTGATTAAAAAACAAGACATCTCAAATATGGGTATCCTGTAGTGAACATGAAATTAAAAGCAATTCTCTTCTCTTCTTCACTTTTACAAAAATTCTCAATGACGTGTGAGATCCTGATTTTGCCGAATAGAAAAAGGATTGACCCCGTACTGAAAGAAAAAGACGAAACCGGATTTCGCGATCAGATGTTAAATTAATTTTCTGACCACTGAAAGGAAGCGATTTGCAATACTGAGAAAAATTTGTAATTGAGTGTGAAAAACTAAAAGGGCTATAAAAACAGAACGAAATTCGAAGCAGTCAGTGAGATGGAAGCTGCGATACCATACACCAGCAGCATGTAACAAAGGAAACTTCAAATGCCGACTTGGACATATAAAGGTCCAGTCATATAAAGGTCCAGTCACACATTCATTTTCCTCTTTCACAATTTTCTTTATTGCTTCACCTTCCTTTTTACTTTCTCGCCTGTCATAAAAAGGAAAGAAATACAGACTTAATTCAGTCAGTTAATTGCCATACGTGATACATACTTGGGCGATCATGTCTCGAAAGAGACATGACTAACTGGGCAGAAGATTATCTCGCAGTAGGTTGCCATTGCTTTCTGCGGTAGACTGGTTGCCGACCAAGGCTATAGAACCCAATCTGTCCTGCTATTTAACCCATAACTTGAAGGAATAGACGGATTAATACCTTTCCCAAGGGTATTTGCGTATAAGTGAATGCAAGGAATTCAACTGGAATTCGAACTCGGCTCTCCGATTTCTCGTTTCGAGTCGATATCCACTGCGCCACAACGCACATCCGTCACAGACTTCATTACTATCCTGTTAATCTTTACATACACACATGTTACAACTGCGAACTCTTGATACACTTAACTCCTTACTACATTGAACATTTAACTATAAATTCATGTTATTCTGTTTGATTAATAAAATTCTACTTATTTTACAAATGAAACACTTTTATTCTTTCACATTTCAACATCCAACCTCATCCTTCTCAGGATTATGAATAAACCTATAAGTTGTACGGTGTTTGATTATGTTTCACATAAGGCCAATTTAATAAACATTAGCCATTTCCCTACTACAGTATAACCCGGATATAATAGACCCGTATATAAGAGAAATCCGGATATAAGAAAAATTTTCTCTGGGCCCAAATTAGAGCCTGTGGTAATGTATATAAAATAGACCAAACCCGGATATAAGATAATCATTGTCCGGTCCCGTCAACTCTCTTATATCCGGGTTACACTTCAATCCACAAAATAACGTTTGGAGTAGTCGGAAATAATATTGGATAAAAAAAGAAAAAAAACTCATTGATTCCATAGAAATTACTTCGTCTACGTTTTCGATATGAACCAAAATGAGCAGGTATGGCTTTCAAGATCTGAACGAGACGATGTACATTCTTCAAAAGGATAATTGAACATTGCTCGAGTGTGTGACGCGCTCTGTGATCGGACGGTCTGAGATACGCCGGATCGGGCGGTGATTTCTCTTGCGGGGATGAGGACGTGGATTCGAGTCATGCCGAGGAGCACATTTTCTTTGTTAGGTCTTCCGATTGCGCAGGCCGGTGGACGTGGTTCAGATTCTTTAAAAAACACAGAGATTCAACTCAAACGTTGATATCCAAACAATAATGTTTAGTTAGAGTAGTAAGATTATGTATACATATATAGAGAGAGTGAGAGAAAGAGAGAGAGAGAGAACAAGAGAAAGAGGGAGAAAGAGAGAGAGAGAGAGAGAAGTGTGTGTGTGTGTGTGTGTGTGTGTGTGTGTGTGTGTGTGTGTGTGTGTGTGGCCCGAGGCTCCTCCTGTCGTGTAACAGTTGAAAAGCTAGGTTAGCTGGCTATAACTAGTAAGTTCGATTCAATTCTCACCGGGTGTATTATACTGTTGACCTTTTTTACAAATCTTCGCTAAGCATAACAAATACATATCCTAACTTCCATCTGTCAAGACTGATAATAAATATATCAGTCATTTTGATGTCTCTACCTAAACAAGTTAGGAAATGAAAAGATAGAAAATACTCTATTTTCCTTGGTTTCGCCAGTCCAGACCTTCGCAGCTATGATCTGCCATACTATATATACTGAACTGACTCACAGTCATTCCTTTCATATTCCATTAGTAAAGAGGAAAGTCTACTATGTCAGCTTCTTCCCCAGAATTATGGAACGGATTCTCGAAAGGCTACTTCCATGATAACTGCAATTTTAACCTCTTCTAGTCTAGGGTCAACCGTTGTATATTCTTTATATCCTCACAATATGCACCTCTTACTCTTTCCCTGTACGTCTTTACAGAAAACTCATTTAGTAACTCTCTAGCTTGAGTAACTCTTAGGTCTGGTATGGGATGAATAATAATAATAATAATAATAATAATAATAATAATAATAATAATAATAATAATAATAATTGGAATGATAAAAAATGGAACAAAACAACGCATTGAAAGAATCCCTGGAAACCCCAGCTTAAGAGATATACAAAAAATTGTCTTATTAAGTACAGACCACACACTAAGGAAAACTTTATCTATGTAATGCTAGGGATGATAGGGAAGATAGAAAAACATGAAATGGAGCCATAACAACACGCCACGACCTGCCTTAGGTCTCCCCGCAGACTTGGTTGGTAGTGAGACCAAAGCAGAAATCGAAATATGATGAAAAATGACATAATAATAATAATAATAATAATAATAATAATAGCCAAGAACCAACTACTGCGGCAAAAAATATGAAAATGAAAGCCAAAGATAAAGCTCTTGAAAAGATGAAACAGCGCTGGCAGGACAAACCTCTGCATGGTCAATATCCAGTACGTGTCAATAAATCCAATGTTGATAAAGTTAATACTCATCGATGGTTACGTGCATCTGGATTAAAGTCTGAAACTGAAGGATTTATACTTGCAGCACAAGACCAAAGTCTTTTCACGAGAAACTTTCAGGCAAATATTATGCATAATAATATGGATCCAAAATGCAGGTTTTGTGATAAACACCAAGAAACAATAGACCACCTAATCTCAGGCTGTTCTGTGCTTGCCCCAAACGAATATAAAAATCGCCACGATAGAGTTGGGCAATATTTACATTGGGCAATGTGCAAACATTATGGAAAAGCTGCAAACAAACACTGGTATGAACATCATCCAGCACCGGTTACAGAAATAGAAGATGTAACCATTCTATGGGATTACACCATCTACACAGACAGAAAAATTGAAGCAAACAGGCCAGACATTATTGTTAAAAACCAGAAGGAGAAAACTTGTCTATTAATTGATATGGCTTGTCCAGCGGATTGTAACATAGCAATCAAGGAATTTCAAAAACTGTCAAAATATAAAGACCTGGAAATTGAAATAGAAAAAATGTGGAAATTGAAAACAAGAGTTGTGCCAGTGATAGTAGGTGCACTTGGAATGATAAAAAATGGAACAAAACAACACATTGAAAGAATCCCTGGAAACCCCAGCTTAAGAGACATACAAAAAATTGTTTTATTAAGTACAGCCCACACACTAAGGAAAACGTTATCTATGTAATGCTGAGGATGATAGGTAAGTTAGAAAAACATGAAATGGAGTCATAACACGCCACTACCTGCCTTAGGTCTCCCCGCAGACTTGGTTGGTAGTGAGACCAAAGCAGAAATCGAAATATGATGAAAAGTGACATAATAATAATAAACTATAACATTAATGACTGTCGTAGACGGTATGAGTTTCATCAATATAATATGGCACCTCGCCAGTGGTTTGTAGTGATCTGGCGATCACAAGAAATAATATTTAAAAAAAAACCCTTATTTTCATGATTCCATAGAAAAAAGGAAAGAGCCCGATTGGCAGGAAATTTAGAGACTTCCTTTTTTCATCGATTCCTCATAAGGTGAACACGTGGAATTGAGGAATGAAAATCACAGATAAGTCTTACACAAATATCACTTTCTCATATTTAATACTAGCAGTATAGCCCGGCGTTGCTCGGGTGTAATGAAAGCTTTAAAACTAATCCATGGTCCTGGAGCTCAGACTCTTTCGACGCTGGCACGAAAGACTAAAAAGCAATAGTTGTTTCCAGTTAAAGCGAAATCGTAGACTGAAAGAAAAATAAATGGATGTAAGTCAAATTTTGATTTCCTGGTATCGATATCAAATAAGTTTTTTTCGTCGTAAACTGAATTTTGAAGGCTAAATAAGTCCTCTGAGTAAATGGTATCATGGCTGAGACTAAGAACTACAATTATACCTACATAGAGCCAAACCCGAAGCAAAAACTAAAATAAAAGGGCTGAAAAAAATACAGACATACAGGCAGGTAAACAGACACATACACAAACATCTTTCCATTTATATATATATTATCGATTTTCTGCACTATTGTAAGAACTGCAACTTTGAAACTTCTGAATATCGTTTCTTATGTCTTTGTCTATGAGTGTATCAGATTTGATTAAAATCGGACCACTCCTTCTATAACCCGATTTTTTCGATTATCGATTTTCGATATTTATCGGGGGTACCACGACACAAAACCTTGCTAAGAACATTTGCAGATGCTTATAGTACAGCTGTGTAAATTTTCAAGAAAATCGGTTCAGCCGTTTCGGAGTCTATATGTAACGGACACACACACATAGACACACAAACACACACAAATTTCCATTTATAAATAAGTTTAGATTAAATAAAACCATAGATTAAAAAATACACACTCAAATATGAACTTAGGTTATTTCAATGTTTCAATTCAACTGTTTGTGCAGCTTATTTAATGTGGAACCTGTACGTTTTTTTTTTAACAATCTCATGACTATTTCGCAGCATACTTAAGAATATCGTGCGACACATGAATGTAATGCGCCACAGCGACTGAGAGTCACTGCTCTATTGCTATGGAAATAGCAACTGTTCAGATAAGCGCTTCATTCTTTTAGTACGACTAATTCAGACCTTTACTGCTAGGCTACGCTATGAAGTCAAATCGTCTTCACACTCCAAATGTAAGAAGAAAGTTTCATCTAGACAGGTCCAACCCCCACCCAAGAATTGCTACTTTGTGGAACAGATATTCACTTGAATGCTTCTCTGAGCATTACAATCTTAACCTCTTCAGATCAAGGGTTATTTGCTATATATCCTCCTTATCCTCAGAATCTTAACTTTCTACAACCTCCGCTTTTCACATTTTATTCACCCTTACCATGTGGCATATGTGTGCTGTAGTTATTCTTGGTGATGTTTATCGAAAACAGGTCATAATACGAGCTGACTCAAAGGGTAAAATAAATAATATATCTTTATTTTAGAGTGAAGAGTGATCGTAACAAAAACTTAACAAAGCGGTTATTGATAACAGTCTGAAGAAATTTCCGTTTGGGTAGTTGGAAGTCAAACCATGTTAGGGGTAGTAGTGTTGTGGTTCGGACAACGTGGTAGTAATTTGAAAGTGGAGTCACCATTATAAAGTAGACGGGTTGTCCACTCCACCACATTAATATTAAAAATTACTCAGAGAACAATGTAACAAGAATGTAACAAGAATGTAACAAGAATAATAACAATGTATTAAATATAGTTACAGGATTGATTATTTTGTGCATGCAAGATTTAGTGGAGAAAGTTCTCTCTTGGATGTTGAAGAAAATGCATCAATGTTCATACTGGAAGAGTTCCTGAAAAAAGGAAATATGATGTTCGTACAAATTAATAGTTGAATATAATTATATATGTAGTGAAGTATGCTTGTAAGAGAGAGAAATATTTTTGATGTAACTAATTGCTAAACGCAATTAGCGCAGTATGTGAGTTGGAAAGGAACTAACGGCATTCGGACTGTTAGCTCCGAAAAGCAGTTTCCAATTGGTCTAAACACGTGTGAACATCAGCTTATATATTTCTGAATGAAGCGCGGGAAAAAGAGGTTTCACGTGCGGTACTAATGTATAAGTATGTGCGTATATGTGTGTGTGTACGTGCGTACATGGCGATATGTACATAAGTATGTACATGCATGTACAAGTGATTCTACAGTAGTAATATCAGAAATTAGATCAAATGTCAATCTACTTTGTTTTCTCTCGGTCCTGAACAGAGCCGAATTGTAAGTAGCAGATAATCTCTTAACCGTTTCTTTATGCCTCACACATGTTTCTGTCACTCCTCGTGTAGTTTTTCGTTTCTTCTACGCTGATCTAGACTCTAGAGATGTATCAGGTTTTTATACTTTTGTATAGGTTCGAGAATTTGGTGCGAACATGGTTTCGGCTAACTCAGAAATGTTTATGTATCTTATTTTCTTTTTTTTTTTTTGCTTGGCCAAATTATTTTATTTTCCGGCGTTCTTTTTTGTTTTCTCTCTCTCGTTGTTTTTAACAGAAGTTATGCGTAGAGTCACCCTGATTTTTTGTATTTTTCAGTCACTAATAATTGCTCTTGCGAAATTCCGGTGTTTTTGGCTGGGTTCAGTCTTTTCTTCTTCCTCTTTTTGAGGGTTGCCTTCTCATAGATTGAGAGAAGTATAGTAAAGAAATTTAGAGAAAAGAGAGAGAGAGTGACGTTATATGCTTATCTTATCTCGATCTGTCAACACATTTCAATAACGGTGGATAGGTTAGAAAGGTCAACTCTGTGTTTAAAAATAGTTTTATTTTAAATTTCATGCTATAAATAAGTCATACTTGGGTAAATCAGATTAATTTGACATTAAATTTGCTAATTTTCCAAAAATAATGTATCACAGATGTATATTTTATTTTTGAAAGAATTTTAAAACCGAAAATTAACTTATGTTTACATATCGGTCGATAGCTAAAAAATGACCGAAAAATGAAAACATTAAGGAAACATCTCAGAACTTTATATTCTAATCAATATAATTTCTGTTTGAAATACACCAGAGTATTTTGCTTACTGGAAATAGTAAATTTAATCATTTAGCTTTCAATTAAAACTAAAATAAAAGTTTCAAGAAGATTTTTTTTTATTTTTAAAAATTCAATTTAACATTTAGACATCGAAAATAAGTAGAGGTACCTTTATGATAAGTGTTTTAAAGGAAAACCTTATTTTAATTTAAATTCTTTTTATTCTTGTTTATATAGTTTATTTTTATAGTTTTTTTTTTATCGGGACTCACTACAACCATTTTAGGAGTAACGCTTTACTTTGAGTAGCTCTTGAGCTTTATATTGGGTGAATTTTAGTATAAAAAATTTGACAATATACTCAAGAATAAGATAAGATTAAGAATATTCACGAATCTGCCGAAAAGATGGTATACCACGATGAAAAGGCCTCTCAAACTTGTAAGTTTTCTCGTCCGAGCTATACTGCTAGTACTATATAAAATTCGCTATTCTTTGTCCATAATGTTGAATGTGTTAAAATTATTCAAAATTTTAACAAGAAAAATCACAAAACGATGTTAAAAATTGATGCAAAAAATTGTTGATTTAAGATGGAGTGATGACATGTCTCTGAGTCTAAGTTGTATTTAATACAGTTTCCTACCGTAATAGAGGTACTACTTGCTGAGTTTGAACCCACGCCAGGGGCTTGAGCTAATATTAATTTCAAACCACCATTAAAGCAATGTATCTGTAGCGTAGGGAGCTGGTTAATGTTTCTTTGATTCGGCCTTGTGTCATACATAACCGAACTCCCTACAGCTTACAGGATTTATGCATAATTATCATCATCGGAATTATCAGAAGGTTGGTTATCGGCAGGTTAGAATATGTGGAATTGTGTGGAATAGTGTAAGAATCAATAAAATATACATTTTGGTCGGTTAAAATAGAAATTTATTAAAAGGAAAGAATAACATAAGTTGTAGGAGTTAATGTGCAATTAGAAACATTATTAAGAAGTTAAGGGTAGAGTTTGTGTTCAATGATAAAGTTACGGGTATCAAGAAATGTGAAAACTGTTCGTATTTCATGGCCGTATCTGACTACCGGGCACACCGGGCACGGGTCCGGGCCGATCCGTGCAATCATAGTGAAAATCCGGGCAAGGAAAAATGTCTTCGTCAGAAATGAAAATAAACAATTCACAAAGAAAGAAAGAAAGAAAGAAAGAAAGAAAGAAAGAAACGAAGAAAACATCCGAATGAACGCAGTAAAAATCTGTTTGTTTATTTATTAAATTTGGGAGAAAAAAACTGGTTATACTCAGAAAGTCCGAACCCGATTTCCTGCTTTCGTTCACGTTCTGGGCCTAATGTCCATTGGAATAGCCGAAAAATCCGCAAAAATCATAGTTTCTGGAAACGGATGACGGTGACACTGATGACGCCATCACGTTGTCAACTAACAAATCCGGGCAATTTTCCGGTGTTTTTTTAGCATCAGCTACGGCCCTGGTAGTAATTATTGAAAGAGTATGTATGTATGTATGTATGTATGTATGTATGTATTCAGTAGGAATGTCTTTGGATGGAGAAGTAGAAATAAAAGGAATCAGCAGAAGGAAAGAGAAAGAGGACAAATGCCCGGGTCAACTTGAAGCTTCTCTCGTTACATTTTAGCTTGTCGTTTTTACAACTTCCATCCCCTGATTGATTCAGTGACGCTGATCGGGAGCCCTTTTATTGTCATTAGATTTTCGCACTGACTCGCGAAGTCCTCAAATCTTGGGAAAACCAGGATTCCACACATCATTGTGAATTTTTGGAAAAGTGAAGAAGGTTGATTTTAATTAATTTCTTATCCGTTACATGTTAACGATTTGATCTCCCTTACCGGCCAATGACATTTGGTTATGTTTACATGACACGTTCACTTCTTGCCGTCAAGTAGATAGACTAAACTATCGCCCGGTTCACACTCCACCCACGTCTATTGAACAGGTGAAGAGGCTCATCTGTTTGTTTCCTGTTTAGGGTGCGGTTTCCAGTTTTCTCTTTTCCAATCTTCTCACTTTTTTTTTCTTTTTTTTTTCAGTTGGAGTAGATAGACTAAACTATTGCCCGGTTCACACTCCACTCACGTCTATTGAACAGGTGAAGAGTCTCATCCCTCGTTTCCTGTTTAGGATGCGGTTTCCGGTTTTCTCTTTTCCAATCTTCTCAATTTTTTCATTTTTATTTCAATTGGATTAGATAGACTAAACTATCGCCCGGTTCACACTCCACCCACGTCTATTGAACAGATGAAGAGGCTCATCCCTTGTTTCCTGTTTAGGATGTGGTTTCCGGCTTTCTCTTTTCCAATCTTTTCACTCTTACGTAACCCCCTGCACATCAGTGGCGTTACCGCCTTGCTCGGGGTGATATGATTAAAAAAAAAAAGTAATGTGTCTAAAAGCAAAAGACCTTCTCATGAGCCCCGCATAGAAAAAAAAGAATTAAACTTTAACAAAGGTTAAAATTTCAGAAAATTAAAAAATATGTATATATCAATGATGCTGCCACACTTTCAAATTTGACATTTGTAAATAACAATTACGTCCAATAACTCTCTAAATGCCAATAATCAATTTTACTATATATCGATTTTACTATATATTTTATTATATATCGATATTATAAACAATTTTAAAGTGATTTTAAAAACAACAACAACAACAACAATATTTGTTGATTCTGACAAGTGTAGACACACAAGAAAGATATAAAAAAAAAAAACAAACACTAATCTACAAAAATTTGTTACCCGCTAAAAAATGTTCCCTATTTTTAACAATGGACCACTTTATTCAAGTAGTGCTCTTTTTTATTCAACAACTGACCGGTAATAATGTCAAAGGAAAAGGTCACAGAAAAAAAGTCACAATTTTGTCTATGAAAAAGTCGCAATTTAATTATAGTGGATGCCAATTACTGTCGGGTACTTCACGAGTTTATGGGTCCGCTCTGTTTGCAACAGAAAAGCATAGCAAATTGTTTTACCCTCTAAAAAAAGATATTTTCTAAAAATGTCACGGTCATATATTCGATAATGGTCATAGGGAAAAACCCGACTTTATGTGAAGAAAAAAATTATTTTTTCCACAAAAATACAATGTTGATATTTTTGTGAAAGTAATGCATGCAAAAAGTTCTTCACCCCCAACGTTTAAGTTCAGGACGAGAAGTTTCCAGTTTCACCAATAACCTTTTCTGTCATTCATTCCCTATCGACGTTTGGCTTTGCAAGGGTTGGTCGAAGGTGAAAGAAAATCAAAGTAGAAGAAAATCCGGATGGCGTGAATTAAGGTGGACCTCAACTTGCCAAAAAATGACCCACACACCTGATTTCATGACCTTTTTCTGGGGCACATGTGTAATGAGACATGTGAAATCCAGTTATGAAACTGCAGCGGAATGCTGCTGACTCTGTTATAATTTCGAGCGACGCCTTCTGTAACATGTCTGTCATGCGTAGCCCATTTCACTCGCTGGCTCAACCGTTGAGATCTGTTGTAATCATCATCCACTTGTTCCACTTTGGGGGGCTTTGGAGTTGGTTGCGCTTAGTCTGAGTCCTTGTTTTTGACCTTGCCGACAAAATTGACCTTACCAGGAATTTAGAGCGTTATTTATCTAATTTAATAATTATTGTTGCACCATATTATTAGACATATTGAGCTTTTTATTACGAGAAACTCTGTTGAATTTGATATACATTACATTTTATAAATTTACGTGTATTAACTGCTAGTATACGTAGATAGAATTATCACGTTATTTTATTTATTTTAATATTATAAATACTATTTTTCCTTACGTTTTCGTTATTATTTTTTATTTTAAATATCTGATCAAATTACATCCGAATTTGTGGTGATACCGACCGAACAAAAGCGAGAAACCGGATGTTGGCTCTCTCACAACAAAAAGGCAAATGAATAAAACTCGTCGTCGCGCATCCGGGTTCACGCAGATGTTCCGGTTGAAAAATAAAAATTAATCAAATATTAAATTTCCATTTCTCGAGCCTACGCGAATTTTATTTACCAGCCAATGGGAAGCCCAGAATCAAATTCAAGTAGGAAATTCCAAAACAAGCTGTTTGATCCAAAAGGCAGATATAAAACGCGGAGACAAAAAGCATCGTTAGACAGAAGGATTCTTAGGCTAGAGTTATCAGTGCCTCCCCTTGACTTAAGTCGAGCGGCTACTATGCTGACCTCTTTCCTTCTCCCTGTCTCATAAGTACTTATTGACCTCTTCAAAGACATTCCTCAAAAGTACTTACTGACTTGCTGACCTTAGAAGCGGCAACTTCAAAATGAACATCCCTTACCTACAAGACGCTTCCACACTTCTCAGCCTTTTATCTTTTTCAGCATTATATTATTTTCCATGGACATTCTAACCTCCGTTGGACTTATATTCAAGTATTATTCTAATTGTAAAAACATTAATTGATATGAGTATATATATAAATTTTATTTTATACTCAAATTGCCTTTCTTGATTTTATAATCATTTTATGAATTATAGTGGGCTATCTTCGCACAAGGCCAAATTCCGTTAATCGGCAACGGTATACAATTACCCTTCACTAGAACGGAATCCTACTACAACTAGAAAAGGAATAAATAAGATAAGATACCCGCTATAAATTCAACACTGGTGACGCTCACTACATTGTTCAACATACACTCTATTCCTTGGAGTTTTGATGTCATCGGCCAAGATAGATACTATTATTGATACCACGTTATTGGAGACTATTGTTATTGGACAGTGGAAAATTGGTATCAAGTGCCGAATTTACCTCTAGATTTTTAGCAAGCTGAAGCCTTAGTCTTCAAAATCTAGAGTCTCTCCAAACAAGGCGTATAATATAATTTTTGAGACTAGGCCTTTCATAACATGCTTCCATAACGCATTGTAAACTCTAAATAAACCTTCGTTCATTTAAAAACAAACACCTCTCATCATTCTCAGATTTGTTAAAATTGTTTAATTTAACACTCTTCCATTTTCCTGTACTCGTGAGAATGAGGAATTTGTAGGTACCTCACACAAGTGAAATGGCCGAGGGCCTCTCTTCAATTAAATCCGGTTCTGCTGGTACCATACTATCTGGTCTGACAAGGTATGTTCTAAGCATGAAAAGGGGCAAAGTGGCAAATGCACCATAGTTGGATTTCATGCGTCTACGCGCTGAGGTACGATTATTCCTGTTTGAGAACTCCAGAACAGTCATTATGAATTCGGATTGTCAATCTCGGATAAGAATTGCAAAGTGATTTGACTTAGCGCTAGGGACACGCACGCAAACTTTACTCATTTTGAATTAAATGAGTGGAATCAGTACATTCGCCGATGGCCAAGGAGAATATTCTATTTATTTTTTTAGCTAATAATGTCTCATCATACAAAGAATAGAGAATATCAAAAAATTATTTAAAAAATTGTTTTTTTTTGTGGAGCGGGGTAAGTAAAGAAAAACAACAACAAAAAAAAAAAGGAAAAAGAGATAAAGAAGTGCAAGCAAATAAATACGAGGAAAAGTAAGTAAGCGAAAAAGAGGTGGAGAAAAAGAAAAGCAAATGGATGACACAAAATGAATGGAATGCCGGGAAATTTTATTGATTTTTTTTTTATGTACTTCTTCGCCCTTTGCAGCAGCGTTGCTTATTTCTTGACATATTCATCATTCCTTCCGATGACAATCACAAAAAGATTTCTGCCGAACTATGGCTTTCTTTTAAGAACGCTGGGTTCATTCAAATTGTCGATCGGTCATTGGCCTTCAATAAAGATTTCAGAGAACTGATTTGATATCGCAGCTTGAAATCGATAATAATACATTCTAACAAATGGATATTTCACTGCTTTAGATAAGTGCACCAGTACCTCAAAAAGAATTTTTTTAACTGGCTTCATGTAAGAAATTCTAAAAAACATTTTTCAAACTAATAATTATACTGAAGTGAAGAGACATGAAAGACTAAAAATTAAGATGGGATTTAAATGATTTATATCCATTTTTTATAAGTAAATATATAAATAAATACAACTACTACTACTACTACTACTACTACTACTACTACTACTAACAATAACAATAATAATAATAATAATAATAATAATAATAATAATAATAATAATAAAAAAAAACAATTTCACGGTTTTGTTATTTCAATTGTCTGATGAATTTTATGTCTTAATTTAATGATTGATTAAAGCTCCTTGCAAACTCTACGATAATAAAATAATAACTTTTTCGTTATACCCAATGGTGTGTAGGGCAGTGTTTTTTGTTTTTTTTTTGCTGTTTCCGTAAAAAACTGTTGTTGTTTTTTTTTTTATGGGGCAGGGTTGTTAGCCCTGCGCCCAACCCTGGAGGAAGGCGATTATTCTAAGCGTAGCTTAGACGTGACACACGGCCGAAAGTAGGGTGTATCCAGTGAAGATCGAACTCACTACTGCAGTTATGATTCTAGCTTGCTAGTCATTACACCATTACACCCAAGGAAATTCTCCTATTACCGCATTAAATATTTGAGTTTAATAACTTTGACAAAATATTGCAATTAACAATAATAAATATTGATGCTGGCCATTATTTAAAGAACTAAGTGGGAGGGAGGTTACAAATTATGAAAATATCAAAAAACTGACAAGATTTTTCTTTCACTGAATCACGTGTTAAACACGTGAGAGTGTCATCGTCTCTTTTAACTTCTCTTCCTTTCCCTGAAAACGAATGGCGCCTTTGATGTGTACGTTCTTCCATCAATCCACACATCATCATCATCATCATCATCATCATCATTATCATCATCATCATCTAATGTCCGTTTCCATGAGTTAGACTGGGTTTTCGTGATGGTTCTTTTCCAGACGGCCTACTTTTGTGTAAGGCCTGGCTGTTACTCTCAACTTCCATAAATCGTCATTGATAAACTGAGTCCATGTTTTCTCTCCAGTTATGGATTAAATAACAGGACAGATTGGGTTCTATAATCTTGGCTGGCATCCAGTCTACCGCAGAAAGTAATGGCAACCTATAATTTTCTGCCCAGTCAGTCATGTCTCTTTCGAGACATGATCGCTCAAAACGTGTATCACGTATGGCATTTAACTGACTGAATAAAGATAACAGTTGTAAATCATGTCTTGGGTGATGAAAGAGACATGACTGACTGGGCAGAAGATTATCCCGCAGTAGGTCGTCATTGCTTTCTGCGGTAGACTGGTTGCCGATCAAGGCTATAGAACTCAATCTGTCCTGTTATTTAACCCATAACTGGAAGGAAGAGACGGATTAATACCTTTCCCAAGGGTATTTGCGCGTATGTGAATGCAAGGAATTCAACTGGAATTCGAACTCGGCTCCCTGATTTCTCGTTCCGAGTCGATATCCAATGCACCCCAACGCATATCCAGTACAACGATAGAAAAAATGGAGTTTGAACCAAAACCCTTGCAACAAATTGCACGCGGTACTTTCCTGAGGTGAAAATCAAACAGAAATGGACCATTGTTTATCTGAGGTAAAGGCAAGACATAATTTACTTGCTAACTAAGGAACAAGCAGAATTATATTATAATTATATCACCCTCCTATGCCTCCTCCTCCTCCTCCTCATCAAAATGTAGACTGAAAGAAAAATGAATGAATGTAAGTCAAATTTTGATTTCCTGGTATCAATATCAAATAAGTTTTTTTCGTTGTAAACTGAATTTTGACGGCTAAATAAGTCCTCTGAGTAATTGGTATCATGGCTGAGACCAGGAACTACAATTATACCTACTTAGAGCCAAACCCGAAGCAAAAACTAAAATAAAAAGGCTGAAAAAAATACAGAGATACAGGCAGATAAACAGACACACACACACAAACATCTTGCCTTATATATATATATATATATATATATATATATATATATATATATATATATATATGATCGATTTTCTGCACTACTGTAAGAACTGAATATCTATCTATCTATCTATCTATCTATCTATCTATCTATCTATCTATCTATCTCATTCTGTTCATATCTATCTATCTATCTATCTATCTATCTATCTATCTATCTATCTATCTATCTCATTCTGTTCATATCTATCTATCTATCTATCTATCTATCTATCTATCTATCTATCTATCGCAGTCTGTTTATATCTATGAGTGTAAATGTAAAAGTTCAGATATAAATAAACTATATCTGTAAAGACAATATAAATAAAAGACAAAAGGAAAAATTTGTTTTACTACATTTACCTTCACAACGTTCCTCAGGTGACGAAACGCGTTGGTAAAGAAATGTTAATCTTTACATATGCATTTGCTAGACAATCCGGAATGTGCAGCAAGTTATAGTGATGATTCCTTCACTGACCTGTGCAGAGCTCGTTCTGCTCAGCATTTACGCATGTCAGAAATATTTTTAACTAGCAGTATAGGCCGGCGTTGCTCGGGTGTAATGAAAGCTTTAAAACTAATCCATGGTCCTGGAGCTCAGACTCTTTGGACGTTGGCACGAAAGGCTAAAAAGCAATAGTTGTTTCCAGTTAAAGCGAAAATGTAGACTGAAAGAAAAATGAATGAATGTAAGTCAAATTTTGATTTCCTGGTATCAATATCAAATAAGTTTTTTTCGTTGTAAACTGAATTTTGACGGCTAAATAAGTCCTCTGAGTAATTGGTATCATGGCTGAGACCAGGAACTACAATTATACCTACTTAGAGCCAAACCCGAAGCAAAAACTAAAATAAAAAGGCTGAAAAAAATACAGAGATACAGGCAGATAAACAGACACACACACACAAACATCTTGCCTTATATATATATATATATATATATATATATATATATATATATATGATCGATTTTCTGCACTACTGTAAGAACTGCAACATTGAAACTTCTGAATATCGTTTCTTATGTCTCTCTCCATGAGTGTATCAAATTTGATTAAAATCGGACCACTCCTTCTATAACACGATTTTTTGATTATCGATTTTCGATATTTATCGGGGGTATCTCGACACAAAACCTATCTAAGAACACTCGCAGACGCTTATAGTACAACTGTGTAAATTTTCAATAAAATCGGTTTAGCCGTTTCGGAGTCTATAGGTAACGGACACACACATACACACACACACACACACACACACACACACACACACACACACAGACAAAGTTCCATTTATAAATAAGTTTAGATAAGTTACATGAACTTTCTATGTTTCTGTTATGGACCAGGTTAAGGTCCGAAAAGAACGACACAACCACAAGGATAGGAATAACAATACAATATGTGGAAGGTGTTAGTATGACTGTCAATCTGGTTTGGAGTGAACTACTACCAACTCGACTCTCTCTCTCTCTCTCTCTCTCTCTCTCTCTCTCTCTCTCTCTCTCACCCCTTTCTCCCTTTCATCCCCTCTCTTTCCTCCTCTCTCCCCACTCTCTTTCTTGCTCTCCCCCCTCTCTCTCTCTTGAGAGGCGTAGTATATATAGTGTTAGGAAGAGTTCATTCTGGAGTTATAGTATAGGTAAGCTTTCTGTACATAAAAAAGCATTTTCTTCGTCTTCTCGGTCTTTTACGTACTATGTGTGTGAATTTTTCCATTTTATACTCACTAGGTACCCTTTTCATTGGCTCTTTTGTCAGTAGATATTTTTTCTTCTCTCTTGTTTTCATTAATAAATTTGTATTTTGGTTTTGGTTCCTTTTGCTTCTTATATTTCAAATTAACCCAATCTGTTGCCCCAGAGGACAATTCCGAGTGGAAAGAGACAAGCGAGAAGGATTAAAGAAACAGGCAAACATAGTCAGCGAGACAAGAACAATTTATTCCCGGATACTAAATAAAGGTTTCAGTTCAAAATTCCTTGAATGTTATCTTTATTGATAAAGGCCAGGAGGCCCAACGGTCAAAATATTGTGATAAAGATAGTGGAACATGTTCTATGGAAAAAGCTATGGGCTTGCGATGTTAGATCTGTTGAAAAGCGGCTGTAGGGTGGGAAAAAGTTCTATAAAAATAGCTATAGGCTTGCGAGGCTGGATCTGTCGGAAAGGGGTTATTTGAGGTTATTTGGTGGAAAAGAAAGATGCTGAAACATGTTCCATGGAAATAGCTATAGGTTTGCGAGGTTGGAATTGTGGTAAAAGGGATTGTATGTTAGAAAATAAAGATGGTGGAACATGATCTATGGAAATAGCTATAGGCTTGCGAGATTGGATCTGTTGGAAAGGGGTTATTTGGTGGAAAATAAAAACGGTGTAACATGTTACATGGAAATGGCTATAGGCTTGCGAGGTTGGATCTGTTGGAAAGGGATCATTGTGTGGAAAACAAAAATGGTGGAACATGTTTCATGGAAATAGCTACAGGTTTGCGAGGTTGGATTTTTGGTGAAAGCGATTGTATGTTGGAAAATAAAAATGGTGCAACATGTTCTATGAAAATGGCTATAGGCTTGCGAGGTTGGATCTGTTGGAAAAGGGTCATTGTGCGGAAAAAAAAAGATGGTGGAAGATGTTCCATTGAAATAGCTATAGGTTTGCGAGGTTAGATGTGTTATAAAAAGGATTGTATGTTGGAAAATAAAAATGGGGAAACATGTTCTATAGAAATGGCTATAGGCTTGCGAGGTTGGATCTGTTGGATAGGGGTCATTGTGTGGAAAACAAAGATGGTGAAACATGTTCCATGGAAATAGCTATAGGTTTGCGAGGTTGGATGTGTTGTAAAAAGAATTGTATGTTGGAAAATAAGAATGGTGTAACATGTTCTATGGAAATGGCTATAGGCTGGCGAGGTTGGATCTGTTGGATAGGGGTCATTGTGTGGAAAACAAAGATGGTGGAACATGTTCCATGGAAATAGCTATAGGTTTGCGAGGTTGGATGTGTTGTAAAAGGGTCATTGTGTGGAAAACAAAGATGGTGGATCATGTTCCATTGAAATAGCTATAGGTTTGCGAGGTTGGATTTGTTGTAAAAGGGATTGCACGTTGGAAAATAAAAATGGGGAAACATGTTCTATGGAAATATGCTATAGGCTTGCGAGGTTGGATCTGTTGGAAAGGGGTCATTTTTTGGAAAACAAAGATGGTGGAACATGTTCCATGGAAATAGCTATAGATTTGCGAGGTTGGGGATTTTGGTTAAAGGCATTGTATGTTGGAAAATAAGAATGGTGTAACATGTTCTATGGAAATGGCTATAGGCTTGCGAGATTGGATCTGTTGGAAAAGGGACATTGTGCGGAAAAAAAAAGATGGTGGAAGATGTTCCATTGAAATAGCTATAGGTTTGCGAGGTTAGATGTGTTGTAAAAAGGATTGTATGTTGGAAAATAAAAATGGGGAAACATGTTCTATGGAAATGGCTATAGGCTTGCGAGGTTAGATCTGTTGGAAAAGGGGTCATTGTGTGGAAAACAAAGATGGTGAAACATGTTCCATGGAAATAGCTATAGGTTTGCGAGGTTAGATGTGTTGTAAAAAGGATTGTATGTTGGAAAATAAAAATGGGGAAACATGTTCTATAGAAATGGCTATAGGCTTGCGAGGTTGGATCTGTTGGATAGGGGTCATTGTGTGGAAAACAAAGATGGTGAAACATGTTCCATGGAAATAGCTATATGTTTGCGAGGTTAGATGTGTTGTAAAAAGGATTGTATGTTGGAAAATAAAAATGGGGAAACATGTTCTATAGAAATGGCTATAGGCTTGCGAGGTTGGATCTGTTGGATAGGGGTCATTGTGTGGAAAACAAAGATGGTGAAACATGTTCCATGGAAATAGCTATAGGTTTGCGAGGTTGGATGTGTTGTAAAAAGAATTGTATGTTGGAAAATAAGAATGGTGTAACATGTTCTATGGAAATGGCTATAGGCTTGCGAGGTTGGTTCTGTTGGAAAGGGGTCATTCTGTGGAAACCAAAGATGGTGAAACATGTTCCATTGAAATTGCTATAGGTTTGCGAGGTTGGATTTGTTGTAAAAGGGATTGTATGTTGGAAAATAAAAATGGGGAAACAAGTTCTATGGAAATGGCTATAGGCTTGCGAGGTTGGATATGTTAGAAAGGGGTCATTGTGTGGAAAACAAAGATGGTGAAACATGTTCCATGGAAATAGCTATAGGTTTGCGAGGTTGGATGTGTTGTAAAAGGGTCATTGTGTGGAAAACAAAGATGGTGGATCATGTTCCATTGAAATAGCTATAGGTTTGCGAGGTTGGATTTGTTGTAAAAGGGATTGCACGTTGGAAAATAAAAATGGGGAAACATGTTCTATGGAAATATGCTATAGGCTGGCGAGGTTGGATCTGTTGGAAAGGGGTCATTTTTTGGAAAACAAAGATGGTGGAACATGTTCCATGGAAATAGCTATAGATTTGCGAGGTTGGGGATTTTGGTTAAAGGCATTGTATGTTGGAAAATAAGAATGGTGTAACATGTTCTATGGAAATGGCTATAGGCTTGCGAGATTGGATCTGTTGGAAAAGGGACATTGTGCGGAAAAAAAAAGATGGTGGAAGATGTTCCATTGAAATAGCTATAGGTTTGCGAGGTTAGATGTGTTATAAAAAGGATTGTATGTTGGAAAATAAAAATGGGGAAACATGTTCTATAGAAATGGCTATAGGCTTGCGAGGTTAGATCTGTTGCAAAGGGGTCATTGTGTGGAAAACAAAGATGGTGAAACATGTTCCATGGAAATAGCTATAGGTTTGCGAGGTTAGATGTGTTGTAAAAAGGATTGTATGTTGGAAAATAAAAATGGGGAAACATGTTCTATAGAAATGGCTATAGGCTTGCGAGGTTGGATCTGTTGGATAGGGGTCATTGTGTGGAAAACAAAGATGGTGAAACATGTTCCATGGAAATAGCTATAGGTTTGCGAGGTTGGATGTGTTGTAAAAAGAATTGTATGTTGGAAAATAAGAATGGTGTAACATGTTCTATGGAAATGGCTATAGGCTTGCGAGGTTGGTTCTGTTGGAAAGGGATCATTGTGTGGAAAAGAAAGATGGTGAAACATGTTCCATTGAAATTGCTATAGGTTTGCGAGGTTGGATTTGTTGTAAAAGGGATTGTATGTTGGAAAATAAAAATGGGGAAACAAGTTCTATGGAAATGGCTATAGGTTTGCGAGGTTGGATCTGTTGGAAAGGGGTCATTGTGTGGAAAAGAAAGATGGTGAAACATGTTTCATGGAAATAGCTACAGGTTTGCGAGGTTGGATTTTTGGTGAAAGCGATTGTATGTTGGAAAATAAAAATGGTGTAACATGTTCTATGAAAATGGCTATAGGCTTGCGAGGTTGGATCTGTTGGAAAGGGGTCATTGTGTGGAAAACAAAGATGGTGGAACATGTTCCATGGAAATAGCTATAGATTTGCGAGGTTGGGGATTTTGGTAAAAGGCATTGTATGTTGGAAAATAAAAATGGTGTAACATGTTCTATGGAAATGGCTATAGGCTTGCGAGATTGGATCTGTTGGAAAAGGGTCATTGTGCGGAAAAAAAAGATGGTGGAGGATGTTCCATTGAAATTGCTATAGGTTTGCGAGGTTGGATTTGTTGTAAAAGGGATTGTATGTTGGAAAATAAAAATGGGGAAACAAGTTCTATGGAAATGGCTATAGGCTTGCGAGGTTGGATCTGTTGGAAAGGGGTCATTGTGTGGAAAACAAAGATGGTGGAACATGTTCCATGGAAATAGCTATAGATTTGCGAGGTTGGGGATTTGGGTTAAAGGCATTGTATGTTGGAAAATAAAAATGGTGTAACATGTTCTATGGAAATGGCTATAGGCTTGCGAGATTGGATCTGTTGGAAAAGGGTCATTGTGTGGAAAACAAAGATGGTGAAACATGTTCCATTGAAATTGCTATAGGTTTGCGAGGCTAGATGTGTTGTAAAAGGGATTGTATGTTGGAAAATAAAAATGGGGAAACGTGTTCTATGGAAATGGCTATAGGCTTGCGAGGTTGGATCTGTTGGAAAGGGCTCATTATGTGGAAAACAAAGATGGTAAAACATGTTCCATGGAAATAGTTATAGGTTTGCGAGGTTGGATTTGTTGTAAAAGGGATTGTATGTTGGAAAATAAAAATGGGGAAACAAGTTCTATGGAAATGGCTATAGGCTTGCGAGGTTGGATATGTTAGAAAGGGGTCATTGTGTGGAAAACAAAGATGGTGAAACATGTTCCATTGAAATAGCTATAGGTTTGCGAGGTTGGATTTGTTGTAAAAGGGATTGCATGTTGGAAAATAAAAATGGGGAAACATGTTCTATGGAAATGGCTATAGGTTTGCGAGGTTGGATTTGTTGTAAAAGCGTCATTGTGTGGAAAAGAAAGATGGTGGATCATGTTCCATTGAAATAGCTATAGGTTTGCGAGGTTGGATTTGTTGTAAAAGGGATTGCATGTTGGAAAATAAAAATGGGGAAACATGTTCTATGGAAATATGCTATAGGCTTGCGAGGTTGGATCTGTTGGAAAGGGGTCATTTTGTGGAAAACAAAGATGGTGAAACATGTTTCATGGAAATAGCTATAGGTTTGCGAGATTGGATGTGTTGTAAAAGGGATTGCATGTTGGAAAATAAAAATGGGGAAACAAGTTCTATGGAAATGGCTATAGGCTTGCGAGGTTAGATCTGTTGGAAAGGGGTCATTGTGTGGAAAACAAAGATGGTGAAACATGTTCCATGGAAATAGCTATAGGTTTGCGAGGTTGGATGTGTTGTAAAAAGAATTGTATGTTGGAAAATAAGAATGGTGTAACATGTTCTATGGAAATGGCTATAGGCTTGCGAAGTTGGATCTGTTGGAAAGGGATCATTGTGTGGAAAACAAAGATGGTGGAACGTGTTACATGGAAATAACTATAGATTTGCGAGATTGGATTTGTAGTAAAAGTGATTGTATGTTGGAAAATAAAAATGGTATAACATGTTCTATGAAAATGGCTATAGGCTTGCGAAGTTGGATCTGTTGGAAAGGGATCATTGTGTGGAAAACAAAGATGGTGGAACATGTTCCATGGAAATAGCTATAGATTTGCGAGGTTGGATTTGTGGTAAAAGGGACTGTATGTTGGAAAATAAAAATGGTATAACATGTTCTATGAAAATGGCTATAGGCTTGCGAAGTTGGATCTGTTGGAAAGGGATCATTGTGTGGAAAACAAAGATGGTAGAACATGTTCCATGGAATTAGCTATAGGTTTGCGAGGTTGGCATTGTGGTAAAATGGATTGTATTTTGGAAAATAAAGATGGTGAAACATGTTCTGTGGGCTATAGGCTTGCGAGGTTGGATCTGTTGGAAAGGGGTTGTAGGGTGGACAGGAAAGATGGTGGAACATGTTTCATGGATATAACTATAGGATTGCGAAATTGGGTCTGTTGGTTAGGGCTCTAGGGTGGAAAGTAATAATGGTCGAACATGTTCTATGGAAATGGCTATAGGCTTGCGAGTTTGAATCTTTCGGAAAGGGATTGTAAAGTGAAAAGTAAAGATGGTGGAACATGTTCCATATAATTAGCTATAAGTTTGCGAGGTTGGATCTGTTAGAAAAGTGTTGTATGATGAAAAATTATTCATCACCCATAAGGATGTGATGACGTTTTAAAAGTGGAATTGATCAGCTCCACTTCTGATACGGCAACAGTACTCCTTTTTTGGTCTAATGTAACTCTTTGTAAAGTGAATGTTTGGCAGGAGGCTTTTGATGCTTTCTAGAGCAATACAAGGACCAGCCATTTTTCTACTTTTCACTTGAGATCTGAATAAGCAAGGCCCCTCATTACCATTACATATATTTTTCTGGTCGACGCGGCGATGATGAAGTGTTACTAGTTTAATTATGAATATTACAAACAGAAAAAGAATCAATGAACGAAAAATCGTTGTGGAACTGCAGGTGTAACCTATGTAATAGACACGCTGTAACAAGACAAGGGATGTCCGTTGTGGTGTAATGGATATTGGCTCGGAATGAGAAATCGGAGATCTGGGATCGAATTCCAATCGAATTCGTCTCATTTATTTGCGCACAAATGCCTTTAGGAATGTTATTAATTCGTCCCTTCTCCCTCCATCTATGGATTAAATAGCAGGATAGATTGGTTTCTATAACCTTAATTGGCAACTGGTTTATCGCAGAAATTAATGGCAAAATCTCCTGTTTAGTTAGTCATGGAAAGAAAGAGACATGATCACCCAAGTATTACGTATGGCAATTAACTGACTATACGATTTATATATAAAAATAAATTATTTTATCAAATACAAGAGACAAGCCCATTATTATTAATTTTTATTTTATTTTATTTTTATTTATTTATTTATTTTTTACAGCAAGGAGCGATCATGCGGCAAACAGTAGAATTATTGTTTAAATGTTTAGTCCCAGGTGGATATGTCTGTCCCTCTCTTTGTGAGCCACATCTATAGCTCGAGGTTAGTCTGCGCAGATAGCTTCTTACTGATCGGATGACAGTAAGAAGGCAGCCATCGTTGTCGGACTCAGACTTGTTGCCTTCTCTGCCTTCGTGCAGAGAGGAACTCCGACGAGGCTATACTGAAGAGTAGTCTCTCGCCTGGAAAATATCCAGTTAACGCATTATAATTGTACGTGATGCTTTATCTTGTCAGAAATAATCAAAAGAAAAAGATGCGAACACTATTTTTTAGTGGTTATCTCTGTAAACATGGACTTAAAGCAGGGAAAAAGTAGATACCTCCATTAAATCGGCGAAAAAACAGGATAGTATGAATAAAAAAAATACTCCAAACTTAATAAAAAAGAACTTTTTTCATCAAAGTGTTTATATTATTATTAAGAAAGATCAAAGTATTTTTTAATTATTTTTAATTATTTTTAATCCCTTCTAACATGTTCGAAATTTGGTAAAAACCTTGTTTTGATTTTAGTTAGCGAGTGACCAAATCGTTACGAGAGTTTTTTTTTTAATCGTTTCACCCCAAGCAAGGCGGTACCGCCACTGATGCGCAGGGGGTTACATAAGAGAGTAAGAGTTTAAGCAGGAGGAGAGCGAAGAGAAAGATGTACCAGTTACAGGGGGTGTCAGAGAAAGGGCAAGAGAAAGATGAGTATACAGGTGCGATGACAGTTGCGAAGGTGGAGTGAGAAAGAAAAAGAACAAGATACACGGTGTGATGTAGAAAGGACAAGGGAAGGACTGGAGCCAAGTAGATAAGAGATAGGAATTGACATTGCATTTAAATTCCTGCAGATTGTAGCTGTAAAGAAAGCAAGTATACGGAAGGGAGTTCCACAACGAGATGTGCAAAAAAGGAAGCAGAATTGTCAGCTGCACTTGGTAGATTTAACTGTAAAAGGGTGGGGCCTTGTTGCCAGTCTAGAGCCTGTCGAGAACCCTGAGATGAACAGCATGGGCGCCTGACCAGATATGACAACAATATTCTATGCACAGTCGGATGGTTGATTTCTATATATGCAAGATGGATTCAGGTGGGGGAAAAAAACTTCCTTGCCCGACATACAACCTTCTTAGCAGTGGATTTAGCTATTGATTCAATGTAATGGTTCCATTGGAGGTCGGAAGAGAGAGTGAAACCGAGGAGGTGCAGTCTATTGCTTTCAGGGCGATTCACTTGGTCCATGCCTATGGGGGAGCAGGTGAGACTGCCTGTGATGGTTGACAGATAGCAGCTTCGTTTTAGAAGCATTGAAATTTACAAGCCATTTCTTACCCCAGTCTATCACATTGGAGGTCCTTCTCAAGATCAGCAGCGAGGTTATGTTTGTCCGAATCGCCAGAAATCTTACTAATGCGGGAGTAAATAGTGGTGTCATCTGCGTAGATGCCTACTTGGGATTCGATCACGTCAGGGATATCATTTATGAAGATCAGAAACAGCGTCGAGCCTAGGATAGCGCCTTGTTGGACACCAGCGTTCGTTTAGTAGGATGTACAGACATGCCTGTTTACGACAAACTTCATTATGCGATTTGATAGGAAAGATTGAATCAGATGAAGCAATCGTCCAGTGATACCATAATCTCGTAGCTTGCATAGAAGGTCGGTGTGTCAGACCCTGTTTACAATGGAAAACGTAATATTACATAACTCAGTTTTTTCCGGTGACAAACATTAATTTGGAAATTCTTGCAAAAATCAGATAATTGTCGGATTTTAATTAAACTTTCAGGACTTCTTCATAAATGAATGAAATTAATTTTGAAATTATTTTAAAAATATCTTGGTAATTTTTTCTACATCTGCTAACCCACTTCCCGTAAATTCATGAAATTTTAAGAAATTAAATTTTGTTGCGATAATTGGTTTATTAGTCAATCGCCGAGCTCATTAGTGAATGTAAATCATCTATTATTTTTTTGAAAAATTTTGCCTTTATTTCCAAAAAACTGCTCCCAGTAATAAAATAAAAATGTACTATAACTATGAACATTATTTAATTTGATAAGCTTTTAACTGCTTCAATAAATAATATAAATTAAGGACATTATAGTCTGAAAATTTTTTTTCGATTAATAAAGAAATTTTAAAAGAATTGTTTTCATTTTTTTTATTATAATAATTTATAAAGTTTCAAAAATATTCTTAAAATACTTCAAAGATTTGTTGGGTTTAGTTTAAAGTCTTATTAAACGAAGATTATATTTACTAATCGAAAAATAAAAAATTTAATACAAATCATTGTGCTTTCTTATTTTTAAAATAATTTTTAATTTTTTGTGTGTATTTGAACTTTTTTTGTATAGTAATTACTATGTGTAAATTAAAAGGTCATGTGTTTCAGGGTTTCTTCCTCTTACAGGGAAAATGTTTGTACAATTATATCACTTGTGATCGCCATACACTTATCTTTTCTCGCATCTATCAACACATACGGTGAAAAGGTCAGAAAGCTGAACTCTGTGTTTAAGAAATAGTTTTATTTTAAATTTCATGCTATAAATAACTAATATTTGTGAAAATCAGATTAATTTAACATTAAATTTGCTAATTTTCCAAAAATAATGTGTCGCATATGTATATTTTATTTTTGCAAGATTTTTAAAACTGAGAATTAACTTATGTTTACAAATGTGTCAATCGCTTAAAAATGACCGAAAAATTGAAAGACTAGAAAAAAATGAAACATTTTAGATTCCAATCAATATAATTTCTGTTTGAAATACACCAGAGTAGTTTGTTTACTGGAAATAGTAAATTTAATTATTTAGCTTTCAATTAAAACTAAAATATAAGATTCAAGAAAACATTTTTTTTATTTTTAAAAATTCAATTTAAAATTTAGATATCGAAAATAAGTTGAGTTACTAACAAGAAAGTGTCTGCTTACCTGACAAGGGCAAACATTTACTAAACCGGTTTTGATAATCCTATTTAAATTGCTTGCTTCAAAGTTATTTTATAGATAACAGCATTTCAGAAGAACAAAAATAACAATAACTTTGTCCTCATTCAAACACAAAACAAAACCCGGTTTGTTATAAACACAAAAAATATCCACGTGATAAATTCAGCTTTCACGCCCAAAACAAATGTGAACACAAAACATGCGGCATTCTGTGTGTGCGTGCGCGCGCGCGTGCGTGCGTGTGTATGTGGAGAAAAAACTCAAACTATCATTAAAGGCGGTTGATGACGGGTTGAGTTTTTCGTTTGCTCTGATCGTATCTATTAAGCTCTCTGTATAGATCTTTCTCTTTATATTAAAAAGATCTATTTGGATTATCCTCATCGTTTACGGATTTGACATCATTATATATATATATATATATATATATATATATATATATATATATATATTGTTAAATATAGGGGACAATGAATGTCTATTATGTTTAATCATGAGCCGTTCTAAACGTCATATTTTGGCTTTAATTTCAGTTGAAAATAAAGACAAAAATTCTCCAACATTTGGATAATTTTCTATTAATTTGGTTCTAAGCTTTCGGCTCACATGAACCATCTTCAGAGAGGTTATTTAGACGGTAATTCATGTGAGCCGAAAGCTTAGAACCAAATTAATAGAAAATTATCCAAATGTTGGAGAATTTTTGTCTTTATTTTCAACTGAAATTAAAGCCAAAATATGACGTTTAGAACGGCTCATGGTTAAACATAAGAGACATTCATTGTCTCTTATATTTAACAGTATATGTTTAGAAAATTATTTGCTGCCTCGATACACTATATATATATATATATAATGATGTCAAATCCGATGTATATAGCATTTTGGAGGGCACATTATATATATATATATAGTATAACTCGGATATAAGGGACCCGGATATAAGATAGATTTTCTCTGGTCCCAAATTAGAGTCTGTGGTAATGTATATAAAATATACCACACCCGGATATAAGAGAAACCCGTATATAAGATAACATTTAACCGGTCCCGACAACTCTCTTAGATCAGGTTTACACTGTGTGTTTATATATATATATATATATATATATAATGTGCCCTCCAAAATGCTATATACACTTGAAATAATTGTAATGTCAGTGTTTATTAAAATACATACCATTTTCAAAATTAGATAGTTTCTTCAGACATTATTTTATTGTTTTATCGACGCTTGTTTTTTCAGGCACTGCTGACAACGCGAAACAATGGAATCGCAAGCATCGCGAAACAATTCATTTGGTATACATTTGAATTCTCGTTCAATAGCTACTCTCTTCTGTCTTTAAGGCATCCCCATAAAAAAAAGTCTAGTGGTGTGAGGTCTGGTGAACGCGGAGAGTATTCTACGAAACCACTTCGGTCAATCTACCTATTTAGCAAGATCTCATTGAGATCTAACATCACGCTGGTAGTGTGGGTGTACTCCATCTTGCTATTTTGCTGAAAATAAAATTCCTCATCTTCAAAGTCTTCTGTAATACTTGGCATGACAAACTGTTGCAGTGTATATACGTTTGTGTCATAACACCAGATAGATAGATAGATAGATAGATAGATAGATAGATAGATAGATAGATAGATAGATAGATAGATTTGAATTTAACAGTATTGAATTAGATAGATAGATAGATAGATAGATAGATAGATAGATAGATAGATTTGAACAGTATTGAATTAGATAGATAGATAGATAGATAGATAGATAGATAGATAGATAGATAGATTTGAACAGTATTGAATTAGATAGATAGATAGATAGATAGATAGATAGATAGATAGATTAGATTTAGATTGATTAGATAGATAGATAGATAGATAGATAGATAGATAGATAGATAGATAGATAGATAGATTTGAACAGTATTGAATTAGATAGATAGATAGATAGATAGATAGATAGATAGATAGATAGATAGATTTGAACAGTATTGAATTAGATAGATAGATAGATAGATAGATAGATAGATAGATAGATAGATAGATAGATAGATAGATAGATATTGAGCAACACAATTATCAAGACAAATCAACACTCACGCCACTTTCTGATTAATCAGCATACAGTTTCCAACTTTTAAATTATCGTAAAAATTTCCAGCAGATTAGCTTATGGGGCTTTAATGCTTGCTTTGCATGTAAGAAGTACTGGGATCAATACTCAGTTTCTCCTGATTCCTATATTCTTAAGATGTATAGGTAGCATAAAAGGGAGTAAAGCAGAATCTGGAATCAGAAAGAGTTCAGATTTAAGTCAGGTCAGTTGCATTCTTTTCATACCATTGGTAAGCTATGACACCCTCTCTTATTACCAGCTACGGGCGAACAGCAGTGTAAACATATCCACAAACAGTTCAGCTTGTCCGTTTGACTTTGGGTGATACGGCGGAGTAGTAATATATTCAATTGAGAACATTTTACAAAAGTCTTCGAATTCGTGAACAGGGAATTGTGTAAACTATGGTATCCGGAATGCCATATCTTGCAAACAGTTCGTGTAAAATAAAAAATTTAAAAAATCACTGTCACCGAAGTTGTTTTTGTACTTTCAAATTTCCGGCTGCTGAGTAAAGCTATCTATTACCACAAGATAATGTGATCCATTTTATTGGACCTGCGAAATCTATGTGCAATCTTGACCACGGCATATCTGACTTTATCCAATGTTGTATTTTCGTGGTAGGTAATTTTGCTGCCAGAAGACAACATCTGCAGAATTTTACTACTTTTTCAATGTCTTGATTTATTTTGGCCCAGTATTCAAAGCTTCTCATAAGATTTTATCCTTGAAATTTCCGGATGTCCACTATGAAAATCATTTAATACTCACTTTTGTAATATACTCGTTATTACACGTCTTTGTATGAATGTCAATACTCGATCACATAGCGAGTAAGCGTTCAAGTCTAGATTGCATTCGTTTTTACTTTCTTTTAGTTGTTTTTTATCCTCGCAATGTCTTGCTCTGCTTTCTCTTTTATTTCTGCCAGGGTAATTAGCAGCTTGCGTAATCTATTGCATAATATATTTCAATTTCACTTTTTAATGCTGCAATGACAGTGTATTCAAACAGTTCAATAATTTTTGGTATCAATCTTGATAATCCATCCGCATGTCGTAAGTTTCTGGTTGGTTGGTATTCCATCTTAAAATCGTCATTTAATATGGTACTCCAGCGTCGTAACCTGTTCGCTGTAAGTCTAGGAATTGCTTTTTTTCAAAACATAAATTGATAATATTATTCGTTTTTTTATTCTAGTTATTTACATATCAACCGTATTCGGTACGATTTTTTTTTTTTTTTAGGCATATTCCTTCATCCCTATGGAATGGTATCTTCCACATCGTAATTTATGTATTTATTTTAGTATATTTAATGAATTTTTTTACTATCTCTAGTCATTTAGCTATTTTAACCATTCATCTCCACATTAATATCACGAAAAACAATTTATTTTAATTTATATATTTCCGGATATTTACTGGAACCACACTGGACATTCATTTATTTGTGGACGACCTTATTCAAGAAATTTTTCCTCTTCTCCTGTGCAACCAAAACATCTTGCATTCCAATAACGTACCAAATAGAGATTAGGACACAGGCCGGGGCCTGATCAACCTTGGCTGGGTCAACCTAGGGAGAAGGTATGATGTTTTTAAAGGACCGAAACCGTCAATGAACCAGGGTAACATCACTGATGATGTGTCCTAACCGCATCTAAATGATGTATTTTTCAACAATGTTTTTTTAAAATCATATCACCCCAAGCAAGGCGGTAACGCCACTGATGCGCAGGGGGCTACGTAAGAGTAAGAAGATTGGAAAAGAGAAAACCGGAAACCACATCCTAAACGGGGAACAAGGGATGAGCCTCTACACCTGTTCAATAGACATGGGTGGAGTGTGAACCGGGCGATAGTTTAGTCGATCTACTCCAATTAAAAAATAAAAAATAATAGGGATTTCAGGTCTGTCTGCAAATGAAAACTTGTTCTGTTGATAAATTTCTGAATCTTTTTTTCACTGCAAATATATTTGCTAACGCCTTATTTTCTGTCTGACTGTAGTTTTTTTTTCTGCTGGTAGTAGCGAACGCGATGCATGTGCGACTGCTTTCATATAACGGTTACTGTATTTATAAAATTACTCTCCTATTCCAAAATCACTACCATCTGAAACCACTAAATTTTTTGCCTTTGGGTCGTAGTGCGCTAATGATAAGTCTGACGTTATTTTTTTATTCTTTCGAACGCCTTCTGACGATTATCAGTCCAGTTCCACTTTATGCCTTTTTTAAGTAGATCGTTCATTAGAGCTCTCATAGTCTGCATAGCAGATACACAAATCTGATAATAATTTTCTAGTCTTAGGAACGCTTTTTACTTAACGTTTCTTAGGGAAGGCATATTCTTAATTGCACTTGCCGTCGACGGATCTGGTTGACGACCATTTTTGTCAATTTATCCTAGGTACTTAATTTTAGGTAAATACAATTTTTCCTCAATGAGTTTAAAACCTTACTCTCCTCTTTTTCAATAAGTGTTTTCACATACACGATATGCTGTTCCTTAAGTACGCTTAATATATCAAAATTAGAGTAGATAGATCTATCTCTTTCTCTTTTCCAATCTTTTCACTATTACGTAGCCCCCTGCACATCAGTGGCGTTACCGCCTTGCTCGTGGTGATACGATTAAAAAAAAAAGCCACTGCGAAATCACAATATGGTATTCATAGCTGGTTGAAATATAGCTGGAACGACCTTTATACCAAAAGAAAGTCGGTTGAACTTATACAATTCCTTGTGCTTATTTATAGTTCTTAACCTTGAATGTTTTTCTTCAACCTGTATTTGAAAATACGCTTCAGAAAGACCCAGCTTCAAAAGAAAAAAAAAAAAGAAAAAAACTCCCCTCCTTGGTAATGGGTAGTTATGGGGTTCTACACTGCTGGTGCTGCCTGTTTTGAATGATTAATTACACCTATTTTTTCAAGTATGTCTTATTCTTGTTCGATTTGCTCTATTGCGAATGGTACACTCCGTTTCAGTTTAAATACTGGCGTTGAACTTTTTTTCATTTGAAATTTCGCTTTGAATTTGGAACACCGACCCAATCCATCCAACAGAAAATCGGGAAAACATTTTTTAAAAATTATTCCCTTAAATTGTTCGTTTGTCCACCTAATGGAACTTTCGTAATAAACGTTTATATGTAGACCGCAAAGGTCAAATAATTCCATCCAGTCAGTACCAAATAAGTTTATCGTGTTTAGCACATAAAGCTTAGCTTTTATACACGTCATGTGGCATTACAAGTCATTTCGCCAATAAAATAAATAATAATTTTGCACCTGAGACACTACTTTCAAAGTCCTTTCTGATTTCTTTCCATGTAGCTTCACTAATTATTGACATCACTACAAATGTCACGTTGCATTTTCAAATCCATATTTTCATTCATAAAGTTTTTGTTTACTGATTTTTTCCATTGCAAACTTTTCCAGTGAGAATTTTTTTTAGTTTTGTGTGACCTAATACGTCCTTCGTTAACGCACTTGTAGCATTTCGAATTCTTAAAGGGGCAGTTATCTCCGAGATTTAACCGTAATCCTCATTTTTCTTTTACTTGAATGCATGTACATTCTTTTCCTTAATTTCTTCTGAATCACGTTTCAGATTAAATTCTCTGACATTTGCTCGATAATTTCTGTAGTGTAAATTTATTGTTCTGTCACAAGTTTTGTTAGAATTTTCACCCGCATTTCTGCATCTTTTTTCGCTGTTAAACCTTAAACGAAAATTAACCCTTTGAATATATCCGGAGTCAACGCGTTTCATCTGAATCTTTCAAATTCCTTGTTGACGATTCCAGCATGTGACAAAATCTTAAGTCTTCTTTTTTCGCCAGATTAATACATTTTCAATGAGCTGTTGTCACTAAAAGATTTTGTTAAAATATTGTTACTTTAAAACAAATTTCTTGTTTTATTCGATAGTACAAAACTACAGTATTTTTCATGTTCCACTGGTACTAACTTTCGTAACAAAAATCTCGTTTATCTCTCTTCTCAGTCGCTGCATTCTTTGAAAATACACATAAAAATTAAGTTCATCTGAATTTTATGTAAATTCAGCTCTGGTATTTGCAAGAGTGTCGGGAGTAAAAGAACTTGCAGAAATTTCTGCTTCCTTCCATCAACTATTGTTTCTGCAATTCAATGGCTGCTGTTGCTGAATTTTTAGATCAGCCAATATCTTCATTATTCACATTGTTTGGACTATTGTCCTCATCTATACGACCGATCTACTTCAGGTGCTAGAAATTTCGGAGTGATCCCCTTATTACGATCACTGGCGTATATCATTCTCATTCAATGTGCGAAGCCACTTCTGGTAGCCATGTACTTATCTCCCTCTAACTTAGTTATTTGTTCACAACTCTTTGTGGTACATTGGATATCGGCTCGGAACGAGAAATCGGGGAGCCGAGTTCGAATTCCAGCTGAACTCATTTACGCGCAAATACCCTTGGGAAAGGTATTAATCCGTCTACTCCTTCCAGTTATGGGTTAAATAACAGGACAGATTGGGTTCTATAGCCTTGGTCGGCAACCAGTCTACCGTAGAAAGCAATGGCAACCTATTACGGGATAATCTTCGGCCCAGTCAGTCATGTCTCTTTCGAGATATGATCGCCCAAGTGTGTATCACCTATGGAACTTAACTGACTGAATGAATAGTCCGAACAATGTAAATAGTATAACATCTCAGAAGTATAGACCAAAACTTCCACATATTTGGAGAATTTTTTTTTTTAACACACAGAAAAATTTAAACTAACGTGAATCAACGCAACAAGTATTTTTTTTTTTATCACTCACCAGGAGTTTCGATCCTTGTTACACTTATAACTAGTTTCTATAATTTGAGTTTTGGTTAGGTATTCGCAGAGACGTCTGTAAGAAACACTCTAGACTCCAACAGCTAGTATCGTGACAAAGTCGGGTTAAACGTGGGAGATATTGAACGCTTGCACTCACGCCTGACCCCCGCCCCCCAGACTTGGAGTTCTTTATTTAATCTCTACATTAGTTGATTTTGTTACGGAGAGTGTGTATTTACTCCCCCATACTTTCTATGGCCATTGTATATATTTTTTTAAATTCAAAATTAACATTCATCAAATGAAGAAAAATTCTCCAACACTTGGATAATTTTTTTAAAGTTGGTTCATGTGAGCTGAAAGCTTAGAACCATCTTCAGAGAAAGTTTAGAACCAACTTAATTTTTTAAGTTGGTTCTAAGCTTTCGGCTCACATGAGCCAACTTAATAAAAAATTATCCAAATGCTGGAGAATTTTTGTCTTTATTTTCAACTGAAATTAAAGCCAAAATACGTTTAGAACGGCTCATGATTAAATATAATAGACATTCATTTTTCCTTATATTTAACAGTATAAGTTTAGAAAATTATTTGCTGCCTCACTACATATATATAAACTATGGTAATTGCAGTATCAATATAAAATTTTATCTCAAACTGGGAATCCATAGAAATTTTCATATCTAATGATATACAGGAATTTATACCCACTACACCCCTATGGAAGTCTTACAAAGACTAGACATTTACACTTCATAAATAACGAAAGGTTTTTCCCTACAGCGAAGAATTGTTTCTAATGTGTGAATTTGTTGGTCATGTTGTCAATAGGAGCTTTCACATTTTTCAGCTATAAAATATTGAAATGATGAATATAGGTTCATGTATTTAAATATTTTATTTCCTTTTCTAATAGTTTAACTCCCATTCTGTGCACACATATATTTCCCTATTTACATAAATTATCAACTTAGTCAACTGATTTCATGATTCTCTACACTGTTACAGGAGAAGCTACAAACACAAACATGTCTCGTTTAATCTAATTCTTGTAAACTTTCTAGGTTCAGTATTCAAATGACCCGAATTTGTGGCCACCATCATACCAATGCTCAAATCTTGGAGTAGAGATTATATATGCCTAATGTTATACACATTGCATTGAGAATACCTTTTCAATTACGACCACTGCTCTTTGCCTTATTGCTGTAGAGCTTGACAAGTCCCATGCCTGATGTGATTTTTTTGTGTGTGTGTGTATATATATATATATATATATACACACATACATACACTCTTGTAAACAGTAGCTACTCTGGCATATACGCATCGCTCATTTAATAATGAATTGGAGCACTCTAGCTATTGGGTGTGTTTATATGTGGTAAAAAGCCTGCCTTCTACCACCGGACGCCAATCTGGTCGGGTTTCAATCCTGGGTTAGGAAGCAGCCTGAGTCTAAGCCGTACTGATGAGTTGTGATACAGCGAAAGATCTGTCTGCGGATGACTATAGTGTGATATACACACATAGGCTCCCTTAAATAAAATAGATCAAGTTACATTTTTCCACTATGCACCTAATCCAACAAAATCATGAAGGTTACTGATAAAATGCAATTTTTTGTTTTTGTAAATTTATTTCCTAAAAGGTGACAATTTATCCTTAGTAATTACTGACAACACTTAACACACAGAAAGAGTGATGGTTCAATTGCAGCTATTTTGTTTTGCACAGGTATTTTTGTCCACTGCTGTGCAGCAGGATCAACTCATTTAACAGGACTTTGCACCATGTTACACAAGCAGGAGAAACCAATTGTCACTGTCAGACAATTTCCACACCCTCATTATCCCTTACATCAGAGGATTGATTTTAAAAACAATGATAATGAAACTGCTATCAAAATTATTCAGAATGAAAGTTTCTTTGACACAATATAATCATAATTCTAAGATTTTCTTACATAACCTAGCATTTATTCATTTTAATATACATTAGTTATCTTAACTTTTGCTAATCAAGTGCTAAGCTTTAATTTGTCCACATTTATGTGGACAAATTAACTCCACAAAATTTCTCTTTCAAAAGTTGACTTACAAGAATAAATTGAAATAGCAAGAAATCTATGATAAGCCTATGTAGAAGCTAAGTGCATATTAACAAATTGAGGGATTGAAATTAATTATATATTAAATGCTTATATTTCACTTTAGTCTGCTGCTCTTTTCAGGCACAGGCTTGAGTCTGACCCTTAAATCAAGGCCTGCACATCCACTTACACATGGCTTCCAAAGTCCTTGTTTGCTGAAAATAAGTTAAAACTTTTCAGCTAAGAATGGCATTTCTGCTAGAAGCTTGAGTTCCTTCTCATTAAGCAATAGGAAAAATTAAAAATAATGACAAAGTAAGATCAATTAAAGATGCTAGGATTCGTTAAACAAAATGAGGTGAAACCGTGTTTGTTGCTAACTACTTTGCTATTACAAGCCAAAAAGAATTATGCTAGTCCGTATACTACTGTGAATATTTTCATTTAACTCTTGTAAATGGCAACATTGAAATACTTCCTTCAATTCAACACCTATACAAATATTACTTAAGTCTTTATCCCCACTCCTTTTGAGAGAGGAAGAAATTTATTTGCAACAAAACCATTCTTTCTTGACTGCAAATTAGATGCTATTTTACTGTACAGTTGAGAAATGTCAACACTGAAAAAGGATAGGTAAGAAAAAAGATTTTAAGTCAAAAAATACTTCATTACTATGAGTTTATTATGTGTGTAGCTGTCCACTTTCTTTGGCTGTTTTTCATTGTCACATCTTTGAAAAGGTAAAGGAAAAAAAAAAAAAAAAAAAAGCAAAGAAAAATAAAGTTTGGGGTGGGAGAGAAAAACATTTAGACAAATTACTCACTGCAAGAAAGCAAATTCTTTTTCTTTTGTAAGATACAAAGGAGGCAAGTTGGTGCTATGAACTAAAAATTTGGAAGGTAAAAATATTTCATTTCATGAGGTGCTACATAAAAAAGAAAAATTCTCTCAAAGTTTTAATGATTATTTCCTTTCCTACATTTCCTTGGAATTATTGTACCACCTTTTTTTTTTCTTCTTGATGGTTTTGCTTTAATTTGTTCTATTCCATGTTTTTGTATGCTTACTGGCCAATTTGATTAGAAGGCAGATATAAAAGACAAATTAAAGGCTACCATTTTTATCTTGGACTTCCACAACCTGTGTATTTTCCCAACAAAAATCACTGCAGGTAATCTAATTCAGTTTAATGTTTTTATCAATATCGGACTAAGTTCTAAGTGCTCATACAAATTCTCAAGTGATGCCATGCCAACTAATGAAAGTAACAAAAATCCCTACAAAGAATAGAACTAGAAATCAAGCTGTAATCATTTGTCAGATATTATTCAATGAATAAAAAGATAATTTTGGTAAAAAGCCTTAACTTTTTTATTATAATTAATTTCAAGAGACAAAAATGGAAAAGGTTAAAAATATTGAGAGAGGAGGGATGGAGAGGGAGATAAGAAAATTTTTTTCTATATTTCATCTATAAATTAGATCATTGAGAATACAGATGCATACATGTACAAGGCTTTATTTTTCTTTTTTTATTAATATTCAATCATTTTTGAAAATTCAAATGAATAGTTTAACTTTTTTTTTTTACAATGTGAAGAAAAAAAAGAAAAGTCACAATTTCTTCAAAAGGTGAAGCAAGAAAAAAAAAGAAAAAAAAAAAAACGAAGCAGAGTTTATGCAGTTCTGCCTTCTAGGGATGGTTAACATAATGGTGCTGGTGGATGTGTGGCTGAAGGTATACATAAACGTAGAACAAAAAGGAAAAAATATGGAAAAAAAATTTTTTTTGTTTTTCTTTTTCGAAAGACATGAATGACCAAGGAATATAGTAGGAAAAAAAAATTAAGGTAAAGAAAGAGAGAAAGAAATGAAACAAGAAATTAGAAAAGAGGGTATAATACAGAGAAAAATGAAAGAAAAGTGAAGAAACAAGTGGGTGATTGTTAAACCGTTCTTGCCTCCACATTCAGTATAACTGTCCACTCACCAACAACAGCTATCTTACAAAAGCCAATGAGTTTATACAGATGCTTAAAAGGAAAATCGAATTAAAGATGAAAAAGAAAAGAAAAGAAAAAAAAAAAAAAAAAAAAACCTAAAAAATCACTTTACAGAGGAAAGGAAATAGACAATAGTTAATATGAAAGAGCAACAGAAACAAGGAAGTGGTGTATGTCTTCCAATCTGCCAGATCACTGATTTATCACTGCCACCACTGAGAAAGCGAGAGGGGGAGGATGGAAAGGAGAGAGTGAGTATACACACACACACACACAGTGTGTGCATGTGTATGTGTAAGTTGTATTTTAAATTCCTCACTCTCTCTCTCATACACACAAGTGGCAGACTAGCAACAGTGCTGATAATTTCATCTAAGAATCATACAATTAGGGAAATAAGTTTGTAGGTAAGAAGACTAAAAGTCCTTAAGCTAGGGTCACAGTAAGTTGAGAGGTGGACAGTGGCAGTTGTGCAGAAACTGGACACACAACCTTATTGTAAGAGTATTTTTTTTTTAAATCATGTAAGCTAGAATATATGCATTTCCCCCCTTCATTGTTTGTACATTTGTTTTTTGTTTTTTTTTTGTTAAATACTTTTAATGACCCTTTTATTTGAATTTTGTGACCCACGTTTGTCCCCAAAATTCTTGACACCCACTAGGCTGTACACTGATGCCCATTTTGGCAGACAAAAAAAAAAAAAAAAAAAAAAAAAAAGTCATCCCACCCCCACCCAATTTCCCCACAGAGCTGTATAACACTGAACATGACCCAGCATATTGCCGGTCAACACACTCTTGGAAAAGAAAAAAAAAATCCTTTAAAAAATTGTATTTGTTTTTTTTTTAAAAAGTAATTCAGTCTTTTACATTTTCCCTTTCCCTTTTACTGCTCCACGAGGTGGGGTAACAGGTCGCCCAGCATTCAAGCCACCATACAAGAATTTCTTTTTATCAGCGGGTTTCAATATCTGCAAAACAAAATCAAAAAATTATTAAAACTCACTAACCTTGAACAGGTTTTTTTTATGGCTTTGTGTGTGTGTCCTTTAAGAATTCTAACCTATTCCTATCATCAAAATTTACATCACTAGCAAAGCTTTCTTTAAACGTTCAGTAACAATTAGCAATTTTCATCTTAGTACTCCCTTCAATGGAAGAAAAAAAAATTTTTTTTTTTTTTAATTCCTGACAAACATTCCAACACAAAGGCTAGCAATACTAACTATAATCCATCAGCTTCTCACCTGGAATGAGCACATTAATGTCTCATCAACACTCATCATGGCACCTGCATTATCAAATTCTCCACAGTAGTTGGGTGCTGAAAAAAGTGTGACAAGTTGTCTTTTTGCGAAAAATTCATAACCATCTTCCACCACCTAAAGTAAGGAAATAATTACAATTAATGCCAAGTAAAGTTAGACAAGTTTTATAAAGTGTCATAAAATAACAAAACTATAGAGAACAATCAAATGAGTTACAGGTTAGCAATGCCTTACCCAATAATTTATGAAGTTACTTAAGCTCAATGAAAGCAACTTTCTTATTTATCAGCACTGAGGAACCAAAACAAAAATTAGTGCTCCAAAAGCATCAACAGAAATACACATGACTGCAATCTTTTCTAACCACATGCAAACATTAGTGAAAATGAGATCATGTCAAGTATGAATCAAAGTAACAAAATTAAATACTAATATTTAAAAAATTACTTATTGTAAAATAATCTAAACACTACCCTCGACCATGAAACAAAAACACAGCAAAAGCAAATCTGTGATTTGATGAACTCGATACAAGTCAGAAAAAGACATACAAAAAACCACCTCCTCCACATCAGATATTTAGAATATCCACAAAAATTATTTCACTCTTGTCTTGTACCAGATGAAAATAAGTTTAGTCATCACCTCTATGAGTAACATAATTTAATATTTTTGCCAGTTTTTTGTTGCTGTTTACTAGAACTTGGAGTGGGAGCCAATGAGCAGGTCAATTTCTGACAGTGAATCTGTAATTAGTTTAAATTTAACTCATTGAGAATCTAATCATTTAAGGGTGATAAAAGATCTCACAAATTTGATATTCTAGACCTTGACTGATCTCCTAAAATGTATAATCAGTCAATTCAGCTGTTAAATTGACAACTATTTTTAGTGGCAAATAAGGCTATCAGAAATGTAAGTTTTTTTCTAATTAGAGCTTGAAGATGTTATAAAAATTCAAATAGTACCTCCATAAAAACAGTGAAATGTAAAAATATTACCTGATGAGCTCGACAAATAAGATCCAAATCATGTTTGTGTAGGAATTTGGCCACCACTTCAGCACCAAATGTGAATGATACACCACGGTCATTTTCACCCCAGCCCATTGTTTCTTTGTCAGGATCTGACCACAATAAATCACACAGCAAGCCCTGATCTGGGACATCAGTAGGGCGCATGATTCTCCGGATTTGTTCCATAGACTGTAAATCAGGACTCAAACCTATTAATAAAAGAAAAGAGATAAATTAAAGAAAAACTATGATCATATGCTGAAAAAGTTGTCAACACAAGATACTCGTAAACATCTAACAATATTCAAGCCTTTTATGCAAAAACTGTCGGAATTCTGACAACACTAATCGTTACTTTTCATATTGACAATTATAATGTTCCCCTATTAGCAATAAAAATTCTATTTTTGTTCTACTGAAGTAACTAGTCCTTGATTTTTGAATGATCGAATCATAGCCAGAGCCTAATCAACTTTTTTTTTTTTAAAAGGATTCTTTTGGCTATTACAGTATAACCCAGATATAAGGGATTTTCTCTGGTCCCAAATTAGAGCACTTGATAATGTATATAAAAGACCAAACCCAGGTATAAGAGAACTTTTATCCAGCCCCAACAACTCTCGTATCAGCTATTAGGTTATCTGGCCAGTTGGTTAACTTACCAGAAAAGGCAAATAAATCCAAGATTCAATTAAATACTGAGCCTCAGAAAAACCCTTGCTACATCACAACCTAACATACAAGCACATTATCTACAGAGAAAAATTCTGATACAAGAGAAAAAGCTTTTAACAATCAAATTATTAGTGTGAGTGAGCAATGGAAGTGAACTGTGTTTGTAGCTATTTAAAGCACTAAAAGTTTAAATACAAAGCTTAGACTACTACCTTCATGCCAATTCATTTACAACTTTTTCTACAAGTTCAATATAGCTTCTAAACACAAAAACTAGAGCCTAAAATTTATAAAAAGTAGACCACCTAAATGGTACAATTCAAAATTGATTTATCAAACATTAATGCTAGAGCACCCCTCCCAAACAGTGTCCTCAGTTATTAAAAGTAGCATTTATAAGGAGATCAAATTTTAACCATAATAGATCAGATACATAAATGGAGAGAAGACAGGAGAAAAAAAAAAAACTTACAAAAGCATGTGCTTTCTATACACCAGGTGTTCGCAACCTATGGCACATGTGCCACACAAAGCAATTTTCCAATGGTCCACAAATTGTGTAAAACTAAAAGTAACAAAGTATGTTACCACTATTGAGTGATTGGCTAAGACTATGCAGGGCAAGGCTTCCAACTTAAAAACAGTTCATTTCTATTACTGTGGTTTACACATTGTCTATATTACTATATAAAATATATTGTAGAACAGGCATATTGGCCTTGTATAAAATATGTACATTATTAGTATACTGATTTTAAAACCCTAAAGTGGCACAAAGTTATCAAAAGGTTGTCGAACCCTGCCATACACCATAAAATAATCTTTTCTATCTCACCACAGAATATCTGAGGTTTCCAAGTTTCATGAGGGGTTTAAAAATTAACTTTCCCTTCTCTACACTTAACCTGCACAAATCTACAAATAGATATAAATGATTTAAACAGAACCTAAGTATTGATAGAAATATAGTCATCAGTCCTATTGCATTAAAAACTTTTCAGTATTTTAAAAATTATATTTAAAACATTTACTTCCAAGAATTTCATATCAAATTCTTATTTTGTTCAAGAATTTCACATACTTCACTGATTTTGAACTCTATTTTAGAGTTCAAAATCAGTGATAAAAAACTTTCTATAAATTGTAATATTAATAACTTGTTTACTAACTTAGTCTTGTTACTTTGATATTGTCCAACACACTCTCAAAATTTTTGCCAACAACCAATATCATTATATATCAAGAGGGGTCATTTTAAGAAAATTTGCCGTTGTTTTTTGAAGTATGATGCAAACAAAATACCCACTTTTTCAGAGTTTAAAAATATTCAAGTTCACATCCATAATAACAATGGAAAGAAAAATACAAATAAGCTTCCTAACTATTAAAAGGAATAGTATCTTCCACACTAGAAATATATTTTAATACTAATGTTAAACATCCAAGAAGTTATAGTAATCTACATAACAGGTTTCATAGTGAAGGAATTTAAATTTTTTTTTACATCTAAGAACAAAAACAGGTTGCTTTAGATCTTTGTTAAAAAGGCTAAAAACTTTTTTTAAAATCTAATGTTTGTGAGCATTTAGTATTACTATCACACCTGTATTTAAAACTGACAAAGCGACTTTTTAAATATAAAAAAACTCTATGTTACAAAGAAATAACATTTTAATAACAAAATAGTTGTTTCTGTTGAAAGGACATTTTAAGCATTGGCACATTTACTCCTTATTTTCTTTTTTCTTTAAATATAAACATTTAATTGACAATTAAACAAAAACTATTTTTATATATATATATATATATATATATAAATGACTACTGCAGTTAGCAAACCAACATGTTTAAACAGTATATCTACAATTGCTAAGCAAGTTGCATACACAAAGATTGACAAAGGATTGGTTAGGTCTTAATAAAAAAAAAATCAATAGCTGCAAACTTTAGCATTAAAAAAAAAACAAAAAAACTGCTTTATGAAACCCATACGAAAAAATGACGATTGAAAGACCTAAATTTAGATTTTTGTATTATATCTAAATGAGAAAGAATTTTAATTCTGATTTAATAAACAATATTTTTGGACAATTTTTGGTTAAAAAAATTTGAGTCAATCATTAAACATTTGTTATACTTTCTGCTAATAAACTAAATGAAAATACAAGGGAGAATTTTGAAGTGATAAACATGGAAAATTTAGTCAATGCAAAGTAGACAATTGTAAATGAAAATTTTTATAGACATTACAAACTTTGTACATACTTAGAATGCAATATTCTTTATATAGAAAATGAATGTATACAGCACAATTCTTAGTATGAGAATTTACTGAACATGAAATTAACATTTACATACAAAGTTATATAATCGAAACGAAGTTGTCATATATATATATATATATATATATATATATAAACAGTAAAATTGCTTTAAACACTGGTTAATTGCCAATCAATTTGATCTTTATAAAATGGTAGAGTTTCACATATTTTCATAATTTAGTTAATATAAATTTATGGAAAAATAAGTTATAAATGATAATTACATTAGTTCATAGAAGGTTGACAAAAATTCTTGTTTAATATTTTTGTTGGAAATTTTGAAGAACTAACCAAAAAGTATATATTCAATTTCATCATATGCCTTAGTTTTATCACATTTCTAATAATTGTAATTTATAATTGCTTTTTTAAAAACATGCATTGCCAAGGATGGAAGGTAGTTAAAATATTAGTGATGTCAATGGGAAAAATATTCAACATTTAGACATTGTGGGCACAAAGGTCTAAGTTTGCCAACTGGTGTTATTCAACTGTGTGTTGGCCCTGGAGCTTTAAAGCTGTGAAAACTTATGCAAAAAAACTAAACCTGTAATAATGAAATTGTGGATTGAGGCTTGCAGTTTATGATAAGCTTAAGTATAGAAAGCTACTAACATTTTTATCAATATGACTTTCCCAATTAAAACCATGATCAAAGAAAGCCACGATCCCCTCCTTTTTTTTGACACATGAAGGTACAGCAACTAGGATTTTAGAGCTGAACAACCAGTACTTATCCCCTAACTGGTACATAGCATGTCATAAGGTCCCAAATTGGTTAGACGAAACTGTTTGAAAGTGAGCTGTGGTTATGCTAGTATGAATTGACAAGTCATAAGGGTTTGAACATACTCATGTTCAAACTGGTGATCATGCGTTCCCTCCAAAACTGTAAGGTCTGCTTAGCATAGTTCCAGCATGAACCACAGGATAGCTGGACTGTGGGTATTGAACAAACATGTCTGAACAAGTGTCTTCAACAGGGATTGACCAACTACCTGCATATTCTTGAAAAGTAACCAGCTACTATAAAACCGATGTCATTAAGATCGGCACTGGAATTATCTGCCTGGCCAAGGTCATCATTCTTGGTCAGATTCTAAAAAATGGACTCTTGAAAAAGACCTACCAGGCTGAGTAGATTAAAAAAAAAAAAAAAAAAAAAAAAAGTACAAACACACATACCCTACTATGGCACAATACCTGAGTGAATAGGGAAATCTTTCACAGAGACAGACTGCTGAGAATCACTAACAATTTTTTTTCACAAGATCTAATTTAACCTCAACATAATGGGAAAATACATATTCAAGACATATAAAGCTATTGTGACCAGATAACTTATTTACTTAGACAATTTTTTTTTCTCAAAATGAAAATAGCTGTAGAAAGTAATTTTAAACCATAAGATTCTTTTAAACACCTTGGAGACTCAGCTCCTCAAACAATTTTGCCCTTTTAAAATAAGCATTTAAACAAATGAATTGATAATCTCAATGATACACCAATGTATTTTCCTAAGAAACCTTATGTAAAAAGAAACGAAAAGTGTGATGTTTTAATATCCTAGCATGCTTTGAAATAAGGTTAACTAATAACCAGTCAGTTTTGCAAAATTAAAATGAGAAAATACAAAGTCTCAAACAATTATAAAAAAGTTTCTACAAACTTGTAAAAATAAAGTTATTTCTAGCTAGATCAAGAAATTATTCCCACCATGACTATTACTTTGCAATAAGCAGCCACTCAATATTGATTCACATGTGATCCATTTTTAAAAATAAATGAACAGAAAAAAAAAAGTATATTTAGGCAAAATGTTATCAATGACGTTAGTATTTCATGTAAGAAGAGTAACTCCAATAATTCCTTTATAATGTTAAACATTTCAACAGCAGTGCAAGAGGTTTGGCTGGTTTTCAAGTTTACCAGCTCTGTAGTTCATTCCACCTGACACTAACATAATAGAAAGAAAACAAAGATAAAACAGTTTGGCCATTGAAAAATTAGTACACCCAAACAAAAGACAGTTAAACTTGCCAATCCAATTAAGCTGAAATTCAAATCAGTGAGAAATTTCCCTTCTGAAATCGTATTAAACATCTTAAGATGAGAAATAAACCCAACACAAATGATAACCTAAATATTTCCAGTAAATTTTGTTGTACATTAGTTTTAATATTACAAGATTCTGTTTATAACCATCATCATAAAACCAATCCAAATATACTCACCGCCATGGCAACAGAATATTTTTTCATCAATAATTGCAGCAATAGGCAAGCAGTTGAAACAATCTGTAAATGTTTTCCACAATTTGATATTGTATCTCCGTTTACCTGAAATTAAAAAAATTACTTGTTTATTTAGCAATTACAATTTTTTTAAATTTTTATTTTTTTTGTAAAATTTCCAATTTAACCTAATGTAAACACAAAATGAATATTTTACCACTCACTCCAATGTTGATAAACATTTGTACCTTTTGTGTGTGCGTGCGAGTAAACAATAGCGAGCATAAAGATCAGAACGATGTTAAAAAGTCTAAATGGGAAATATTTATTTTAAAGCTTTATAGAACATTTTATCAAGGGAAAATATAGATATAAAGGTAAATTATATAATTCCAAAATACAAAGCTCAAACTTATTTTGATAAAGTTATAAGAATAATTATATAACATTCGAAAAAATAGATGATCAAAAACATCAGAACGATTAACAAAATTATACTATTATAATGGATACATCATATCCAAATGAAAATAGCATTCATAATTCATTAGTACTTGATGTGTAAACCTTTACTTTCAATAACAGGTTGACATCTTTTGCTACATGAGCAAAAGAATGTCTTGCATTCATTAATAGATATTTTCTTCCATTCTCCTTTCAAATTAGTCCATAGTTCTTCAATGTTTGTTGAATTCTTTCCCTTAGCTCTTTCATTTATAACTTCCAAACATTCTCAATAGGATTCATGTCTCGGCTTTGAGCAGGCCACTCCATAACAGTAACATCCTCCTCAGAAAGAAATGTCTAAACAGACTTTGCTGTGTGACATGGCGTGTTATCTTGCATAAATACAGCTGGTTGATTAATTGCAGTTCTCAAATTAGATACGTTTCTTCAATATCTTTGTATACAGTTGCGTTAATTTTACCGTGTAGCCTAACAAAAGGACCCGCACCAGCAGCTGAAATCATGTCAAACACTATCATACTTCCTCCTCCAAATTTAACTGCTTTTAGTGCACTAAGGCAAATAAGGACTTAGGACTGCAAACAAACGAACCTTCTCCCGTCACAACCAAACAGGTTAAACTTTTACTCATCTCCGAAATGAACACAATCCCACATGACGTGTTCAGTGGCAAATTTCAATCGGCTCATTTGGTTCTTTTTACAAATGTAAGGCTTCGTAGAGGCTACTCGGCTGTTCAGATTTCATTAAGTATTTGAGAAATAGTGTGCCTTTATATTTTAATGCCAAGGTTAACATTAGCTCTTTTAGAGATAGCGGTTGCTGTCACAAATTGATCCTTTTTCGATTCTTTACCAATCCATTTGTCTTCCCTTGCAGTAGTTTTCCTAGGCCTGCCACATGGTTTCTTGGCTTCACATGACCCAGTTTCTTCAAGTTTTCTTAAAATACTATAAATAACACTTTTAGATTTCCCCACACATTAAAATATCCCCAATCAAGAGTTTATCTTCATTACGTCACTTGACTATGAGTTTTCTAAGTTCCAATGATGTCACAGATTTATTCGCCATGTTTACAATGCAAGAGCCAGTAAATGGCTGGTGTAATTTAGCAAAATTACCCAATTTTATATTCTTACTCTAAAAACTTTAATAATGCAAAACAATTAAATTTTATGGATTCATTTAATCATTCTGATGTTTTTGATCATCTATTTTTTTTTTTTAATGTTATATAATTATTCTTATAACTTTATCAAAATAAGTTTGAGCTTTATATCCTTTTCCTTGATAAAATGTTCTTTGAAGCTTTAAAATAAGAAGTTATTTCATATTTGGACTTTTTAACATGGTTCTGATCTTTATGGCTGTTACTATATATATATATATATATATGTATATATATATATATATAAGTTGTGTGCCGTTTTTAAATTATCACTTTGTTAGCACAATCAAGCAGGATTAATCAATATTGCCAATCACAAATGTCAATTTTGTAAGTCTGTTAACTGTTAAATAACATCCAAGAATTAAGTTCACCTGACCTGTGAGAAAATCTTCAAACTGAGCATATCTTAGAAAGCAAAAACAAATTTATGATCTAAAACTAATGACTGATTAGCATAATTAAAAATTACTCAAAAACCTAACTACAGGTAGCATTAAATAAGGGCAAAAATCTATACTGAACACATACATACACACTTGTTACATTCCTATGCTATGCTTGTAGTTCCAGTATTTTCTTTGTAGTTTGAGGCATCAGAGCAGAAACTGGGTCATGAAAAGAACTTAATGTATAGTTTCATTAACATTTAAGAAAATATTTTATGTAGATATGAAATATAAATGATAGACAAGACTATGCATTAAAAAAAAAAAAATTTACTGGAAGAAAGCTATTTGCTGAATAAAATGTCCCAAAACCAAAATGCACTAAAGTTATTAGTATATATTTTAAGGACATGAGAAAAGTAAATTTCAACATAACTTTTTCAGTAGATTTTGATAGAATCTTGAACATTTTGAAAGTTAAAATTTCTATACAGTAACCAAAATTGCAAATGAATTTGTTAATACATTTAAGATAAAGAAAACAGGATTTTTGACCTTACTCATAACTGGTTATTAAAAAAAAAAAAAGTTACTTTTAATGGGTTCAAAATTTCAAACATTGCAGATAATGAGTAAAAAGATTCTAATTCTCATCTATATTAGTTAATTCTAACATACAAATAGAACTCAACTATTAGTCATCCATATATAATTGATAAGGACAGGTAATTTGCAACACAGGGTTTTACAAACAGGAAACCAAAATCTAAGACATTATGAGGCTTAGTATACTGACGGTGTCTTAAAATTTAGATATTTCATGCATATTAACTAAAATATCAGTCAAATCTGAATTTTTTTTAAAAGATTTAAATCATTTTTTTAATCCAGTTCTTTTGTCCTTTCTTCTTTTAACCCATTGCATTGAGTGAAATGAGAATGAGCGAGTAAAAAAAGTATGCAGACTAAAATGTAAAGACATTATGCACATTAGCATACTAACACAAATAATTGATTGACATAGATGAAGCACCCAACAAGTATTTAATTGCTAACAATAAGACATTTATCAGGATTACTTTCACATAACCAAAGGATAATATATTAGGGTATTAACTAAATCAGATATAAATTAAGCTTATGCTAAGTACTGCTGAGCAAGACTACAGTTAGGGGGGGGGGGGATTATAATCAGGTTTACTGCCGCTATTTTTTCAAAAACTAAATTGGCAACTCAATATTTAGGCCAAGTTTGTTTTTACAAAGGAAGCTTTATTTGATATAGGTCAATCAACAAGTAGAAATCATCAGCCCAATTAAAAAGATTTCTCAAGCAAAGACATAATGCAAATGCATAAAATTCTATTTAAGTAACATAACATGTTAAGAACTGGGTGTTATATCAATAATGAAAAATTCATTACAAGCCATTTTATTGCATATTTAAAAAGAATAAAACTACTTATAAGTCTTAAAATTTTTCTGAAGAAATACAAAAATTGAATCTTGGCAAGAATGAGCTTGAACAGGGGACTGCTCGTTAAGAATATAAGACAACTGAAACCATTTAGGAAGAAAAAACAAACATTTAGGGTATAAAAGCTTAAATCAAATCACACCTATTTCGCTCTAATTTGAAACCATATGAAGAAAAAAAAAAACACACACACACATTAGTTTGAAGTGAAAACTCATAAAAGTATAACATCTGGTATAAACTTGGAAAATGAAGTTTAACAAAGTATGAAGAAATTGAGAATTTTTAATTTGCTATCATTGAACAGTAACCAAAATGTGTATATATAATTCTCCTACACTCATGATAATCTCATATATATATATATATATATATATATATAACCATAGCGACAATGTCTCATGAATTAATTCTTATTGCATATTTTCATTGCCAAAAATGAAGGATTGAAATACTCTGAGTGTAATAAATCATCTCCAATTAATGTTGCATAAATTTTAATTGCTCATATAATGTCAACTCTAAAATTTTCCATTCAGATATTCTTTAAATACTGACCAGTTATTTTATTTATCCAGTAACAATAGATCAGTCATAAGAGAAAATGAGAAAAAAAAAAAACAATGGAAGTAAATTATTTCAATTTCCTGCAATTAAGTCAGGTGAAAGCTAACTGGAATAATCTTTTGAAAAAATCCAAGATTACTTTTGATCTATCAGAACTACCATACCAATTACACGAAAGTCTATAGACATAATAGCAAATGTTAAGAGTAAGCCTACAGGAGACAGTTGGTAGCAACTTAAAAAAAAAAAAAAAAAAAAAAAAAGCTATTCAGCTGATGTGGCGAATATTTTGGGAAAGAAATAGATGTTTAGTATTTACCATTTAGTTTTTTTCAAATCTAATTAAAGCAAAATGCAAGTAAAACAAAACCCCATGTTTAGTGGAAGACTTTGTAAACAGTAGCTATTCCGGCATTTATGCATCGCTCATTCGATAATGAATTGGAGCACCCTAGCTATTGGGCGTGTTTATACGCGCTAAAAAGCCTGCCTTCTTCTACTGGACGCTCGTGGCCTAGGAGTAGAATCGTCAACTGATGCCGATTCGGTCGGGTTTCAATCCTGGGTCAGGAAGTGACCGGAGTCTAAGCCGTACTGATGAGCTGTGATACAGCGAAACAGATCTGTCTGCGGATGACTATAGTGTATATAAAAACTTGAGTTTTAGTTCTACTTGCATCCAGGTTTAATATATATATATATATATATATATACACACACACACACACATACATACACACAAACACAAACATTTTTCATGGACAACCATGCTTGATAAAATATCCAGGATGGGAAGAGGGGGAAAAAAAAAAAAAAAAAAAAAAAAAAGCCTGCACATTAATAAAGTTAATAAAGGTAGACACACACAAAACTAAATAGAAGGATATTAAGCATAAAATACACCTTAATTCTTCTAACAACGTTAATCATTTGGACTATCAAAATAATTCAACAGTTAACAGCTATGTTTACTATACTTTTGAATTTACTATAAGGCTTGGAATATTGCACAAACAAATCTTAGAATTACAAAACAAACATCACAACCCAACTTGGATTGAAAATAACTATAAAGAGAAGTCAACTTTTAAACAAAGAATTAAATAAGACTTATAACATGACACCATTCTTAATGCATCCAAATTTAGAATAGTTAAAAACATCACTAGTTTTCTTAAAGACACAAAGAGGCTAATCACAACTACTAAGGTTGAATCCATGAAACTTAAAAACCCAACTCTCCTCCTGTATACAAAACTTATCTAAAACCCTAAACAAACTGATCTGGCCATTATATAAAGAAATTAAAGATCACACTCTAAAAGTAAAAAAAAGATCTTAATAATTAACGAGTAGTATGAGAGACCAAACATTTTTTTAAGGAATTCATGTTCAAAACATTGAAATTGGTTAAGAAAAAGACAAGTGCTTTACATGAGAAAGATTGAAGAATTTGCTTGTCTAAAGAAATATTAATAACAAATATAAATCTTACTCAATATGATGGGAATGATCAATTAAAATCCATTACCAAAATTTAAACCTTAACACCAAAAGATTTTTGGTCAACCACTTGGAACTTATTGGAAGTGAAACTTAAATATTTTAGCAAGCCAAGATATTTTTTATAATATTCTTTGCACTAAATTACACAGGCTTTCTGCTATATTCACCTAAAATTCCCATACTGACCAATAACTGTTTGAGGAATTTAAAATTTTATGGAGAGAGAGGAGGTGGGAGGAAAAAAAAAAAAAAAAAAAAGACTAACATTAGAATTGAACAGTTCAAATTTTCAACTTTTGAAAAGAAAAAATTTATAATCAAATTTACTTTCATGAAACTTTTCTCAAATATTGAAGGTGTTATTTGATCAATATTTTGTTTGTTTAGAATAAAACCACACACTTTCATTAAAACTTAGTACTTACAATATTTCTGTATTAATTTTAACCTCTTTAATCACATTGGCTATTTTATGCAGGAGTGACTCTGGAAAATTACAGAATCAGTTCATCACAGCTTACGGAAGGGGAAAAAAAAAAAAAAACTTCAGATATTAAGTGTCTAATAAAATCAATTTCTTTTAAAAAAGGTCCCAATATTAACTTTATGCAGCTTTTTGAGGGAAGACCTGCCAGAAATTGAAGAGAAAATGCAGGCACTAGATGGAGAAAAGGTTGTGAACCTGTCCTTGGTTGAGCTGAGAACTTTTTAGCAAAATTCTCTTAAAACTAGCCAACTAGCAAGTAACATATCAATCAGAGGAAAAAGTTTTAATATTGAGAATGTTTTACTATAACCATTGTCTTTTACAATAATCAAGTCATTAGCATGTGCAACTTCAATCCAGACTAATATTTGCAGTGAAGAAGAAGGAAGAAAGACCTTCATAACATCTGACATATGCAATTTTTTCAGAGACAGTTAAATAAAACACCCTAAATTATTCAAAAGTAAGATTTTGAAACTAATGGATTTAATATCTAATATACTGGAGTCTTTTCAAATACTTTGACTAAGTAAAATTCATTGAAGTTAAACTTACAAATCTATTTAAAACTAAGTCATGAACCAGTTATACAGTTTATAGCAAAATCATACAGTAGAATAATCATTAATAATACATAACATGACTTTCATCTAAATCATCTAACCTTTAAAAGACAGGATATAATTTGATAGAACTGCTAGACTGACTAAAATTCAGAAACCATATACAGATTGGTATGTTTTCACTTAACTACCTATTAACTCAATTTTCCCGAGTGAATACCATGTTAGTATGTCACATGCACACATTATACAACCTACAAACTTCAAGTAGTTGACTTTGAAAGTTTCTATGGTTCAAAGTGGAAGAGAGATATACGAGTGTTATAAATGCTTGTCTAAGATGGTATTTTTTTTCAAACACTATAATCATTAAATAAATTTTCAATTTACATTATTCCAAACTAAATACTTTCTTGCTTCAAATACTAAAAAAAATTCCCCTCAGTCAATCAACACATTGTATATGCAAAACTTAATTCTTTTAAAAAGAATATGTAAGTCCAAATGATAGCTTTTCTTCTAATACCTTTTTACATGAAACGAAAAGTCATTCTTGTAATACTGTACATGATTTCAATTTTATTTTGACTACACAATCAGATAAGCCATTCTTTTGGAATGCATGCAAATAATTTTATTTGCATTGTTCCACCCCAAGCAAGACGATAATGCTACTAGAATGCAGAAGCTACGAAGAGTGAAAGAAAATGAAAGGATTGAGAAAAAGTCAAGAAAAAAGAACAGGGTTCAAGTTGACTGACAATTGTTCTTGCCGTCAAACACTTGCTCATCAGGGACATGAGACTATCTCATATTGTAAAGCGTACCTTTCAGCACTATAATGGTATATTCTATGAATTACAAGAGAACGTTAACTTATCTAACACAAAGAAGCAAGTTACCTAATATAATCCAAAGAACAATTGATAGCTTAATTATTCCTTTCAAGTGGTGTAATGATAAGCAAGCTGGTCTTGCTAGATCAGATAGATCCTCAGTGGTTGCTCACATATTTTTCAGTCTTATGCCATATTTAAACTATGCTAAAAGAACTTAAAAAAAATCACCATGCCAGTATGGAAAATTGGTTATTACACCAATTAACTGCTTACAAGAAACTTGTTTCAACATCTCACAATACTAATTTACTGCCATTATATGGGAGTTTAAAAAGATGAGGACTAATATCTTCTACATTCTGACAGTAAGCTCAAACTTAAGTTTCAAGCAAAAAAACAAAAAAACAAAAGGTTATAACTTATGACACCAAACAATTTAAGCACTCACAAGCCAAGGAGAATTTTTGAAAATTAAAACATTAAGTTTTTGTTAAATTATAAGATTCATAATTCAATTATTAACTACAGATAAATCAATATTTATATTTATTATTAATACTGTATATACTTTTGTATAAGCTGACTTCATGTATATGACTCTTGAATTGTGAGAGAGAGAGAAAAGCACCTGATCATAAAAACTCATACAAGTACATACTGAATATCAATTCCGCTATTTCTTATGGTGAGTAAAAAAGTGAATGTTATATATAATTATAATGTAATTATAATTAAAACAAAATTATTATTCCATTATTTATGTTCTGAAAATACTAAGGTAAAGTAAAAACTTTTTAAACAGGCAAGATCTTACTATGAGCATTGTTCAAGGCCCAAAGTAGGTAGTGCTAGATATTAATATTAGTCAAGTGATTGAGTCATTTTATAGGTGATAAGCACTGACAAATGAAGCTGGTGTTCTCATTTCTAGTAGGGGGTGGTCAAGAGAGCCATCATTACTCAACATCCTTTAAGAATGGGTTTGAGTCTAAACATTTGTGCCATATCTATATGCATCATTTATATCTACCCTGAAATATGAAATAGCCATCTGAGAAATAGTAAAAATGTTTAAAAGTTCCTCTTAAAAAAAAAAATTCTCATTGATAGCTTGAATTGTACTAATACCTCAAAATTGGCTTAAAGAAAAACTAAAAACTGTAGTTTACATTTTTTTACTTGCAACTACAGGCAATTTAGTGTAATCTATTCTGGCCTTGGAATTTTTTTTAATACACTGGATGGTGCTAAAACTAAAACCCATTAAGAGTGGAATCTTCAAATTACAGGAAAGATTTAATCATTTTCAAGTCTAAAGTCATTTTTACATATTTAATACATGCAAAGATATACAAGATTCAAAATGTTCAAACTTATCAAAATGGGTACTAAAATCTTATCAGATTTTTTAGCAATTCTGTTAGGTTAAGAAATTTTCAGCATTCTTCTATAAAGATCTTGTATAAATTATGCAAGAAGCTACATTTTACTTTGGGGGGAAAAAAAAAAAAAAAAAGAGGAAATTCATTTTAAGATAAGCTCTAAGTAAAGCAACTATGAATAATACAAGTTTTAAACAAATATAAATTTTAGAACAAAAACACTGAAAATTACAATAATGCAAATCAGTTTAGATTCAAACACCTGTAATTATCAGTCTTTGTAATTTCTTGGAGTCATTCATTTTATTCACATTGTTTTTCATCAATTCACCCCAAGCAAGCTGATAAAGCCAGTGAAAAAAAAAAAGAACAAGAAGATTTTAGAAGAAATCAGAAATCCAATCCTAAACAGGAAAAAGTTGTAAGCCTCTACTTCTGTTCAAAAGATTGGGGAGTTAAGCAGAATAGTACAATGGCTTGCCCGTTCCTTTTCTACTGGTGATGTTGAGGTTACTCCACACATCAGAAGTTAAAGAGGCAAGACTTACAAGGCAGCAGATGGTCTGAATTCAAATTTCTTATTCTCCTAGACTGGTATTGCCCAAACTACACCCCACCGGCTGCACTGACAAAATCTAAATACAGGTCATTTGGGGACGGCTTGGCTAAAAGAGTTGCTAAAATTTACTTCCATAGCCTTTTTTGATATTGCTGCAATATCCCCCCCCCCTTAAATGAACTTTTCTTATTGGGCTGCCAAACTCCATCTTACATGAAGTTGCTGGTCATGAGGCACCGATTTTCCACCTTGGAACTGGACTTAGTTGTCAGAGTCTATTTGAGATGCATGCCACAGAAGCATTTTACAGACCATGAGAACTTTCCTTACCACTATTACAACCTTTGGAAGATAATGTACATATGTAAACAGTTATGAGTTTTAAGAGGGAAAAAAAAAACAAACAAATTGTAATCATTATTCAAAACAAAATCCTCAGTTAATTATTGTAATTTTCTTAGTATACAAAAAAACAGCTAAGTGTATAAAAAAAAAAAAAAAAAACTGTCAATACTACTGTTTAGGTTGCTGTGACCTGAATCCCAATAGTATACTTGAATATTTTAAGTAGTCATGTAACAATGTCTAATATACACACACACACACACAAATTTTATTACAAAACACTCTTCAGGTGATATTTTAAAAACAAATGTTGAAAATGATTCATTTTATAAAATATAAAATTAATTCATGGTTATTCAGAAAGTTAAGAGGAGAGAAGTTTAACAATATGATTATGGGTGTGTCTGTATTAATCAAGAGTGAGAATTAGGTTGAACCATGAAGTTGAATATTTAGGTCACAATGAAGGAAATTGTTGTGTTATGATAAAAATGACACTTTAATTTGTCTGGGGGAAGATACATACTAGGAAAATACATTATTCAAATGTGTAGACAGTTTCTGACAGCAGGTCAGATCTTAGGTTTTTTTTTTTAAATTTATTTTTTTATACTGATTTTTTTGTTAAAAGAGCTAAATTATTTAGGTTAAAATTTGAATTAAGTAATTATGGTAAACTATAGTATATTTGAGCTATGAAAATCAAATGTCTTGTGTGGGTCATTTATTTAAAAAAATAAAATTTTTATATAATATGGGATCGTAAGTTATAAATTAACATTATAATTAAATTTTAAAGTGAAATATTTACAGCATATTATAAAGTTTCCTAAAAATAAACCATAGAAATGAATTGATTATGTAAAGTATTACGTAAACACTAAATATTTCCCTTTAAAATTTAATTTTAACTGAAATTTTTTAAAAGTTATATTATCACTTCCCCACTTTTTCAATTACAAAAATTGCTAAGTGCTTAAAAATTTATTTACAGATAAGAGAATTATCAAGTACCTTAAAAATTAAGCTCAATACTTACATTCATCATAGAAACCATATATCCTGTTGATGCTTGCACACTCATGGTTCCCCCGTAACAGAAAGAAATTCTCTGGGTATTTTATTTTATAAGCTAATAGTAAACAGATGGTTTCTAAAGACTGTTTTCCTCTATCCACATAATCCCCAAGAAACAGGTAATTGCTTTCTGGGGGGAAACCTCCATATTCAAAAAGCCGCAACAAGTCATAGTATTGTCCATGGATATCACCTGCAAATAAATTTTAAATGTAGAATGGTTATAAATACTATATAATTTAAAATTATTTTTAAAAACTTTTTTCATGATATTAAGCTTCCCCATCTTTACATTATAGAAGCATTAGTGCAAAATATGGTCAAAACCAAAAAAAGAAAAAAAGAAAAAAAAAAAAAAAACTTAGAAAGCCATTTTTAAGAGAAGGTAAGTGTTTTGTTAATAATTTAACTTCCATTTTAATAATTGTAATCTTAAGAGAACCGGGCGATAGATAGATCTATCTACTCCAATTGAAAAAAAAAAAAAAAAAAAAAAAAAAACAAAGATTGGAAAAGAGAAAGCCAGAAACCATATCCTAAACAGGGAAAAAGGAATGAGCCTCTTAACCTGTTCAATAGACATGGGTGGAGTGTGAACCGGATGATAGATCTATCTACTCCAATTGAAAATTGTAAAAGAGAAAGCCGGAAACCACATCCTAAACAGGGACCTGAGAAGAAAAAAAAAAAAAAAAAAAGGTGGGGGGTAACTTCCAACCAATATAATGCACTGTTAATTTTTTTTTTACTTCCATTTTTATAAACGAGAGAGGCAGAGAGAGAGAGAGAGAGAGGCAGAGAGAGAGAGACGGGCAGACAGAGGGGGCACAGACAGACAGCGAGAGGGAGGCACAGACAGACAGACAGACAGAGGGAGGCACAGACAGACAGACAGACAGAGGGAGGCACAGACAGACAGACAGACAGACAGAGGGAGGCACAGACAGACAGACAGACAGACAGAGGGAGGCACAGACAGACAGACAGACAGACAGAGAGGCACAGACAGACAGACAGACAGAGGGAGGCACAGACAGACAGACAGACAGACAGAGGGAGGCACAGACAGACAGACAGACAGACAGAGGGAGGCACAGACAGACAGACAGACAGACAGAGGGAGGCACAGACAGACAGACAGACAGACAGAGGGAGGCACAGACAGACAGACAGACAGAGGGAGGCACAGACAGACAGACAGACAGACAGAGGGAGGCACAGACAGACAGACAGACAGACAGAGGGAGGCACAGACAGACAGACAGACAGACAGAGAGGCACAGACAGACAGACAGACAGACAGAGGGAGGCACAGACAGACAGACAGACAGACAGAGGGAGGCACAGACAGACAGACAGACAGACAGAGGGAGGCACAGACAGACAGACAGACAGACAGAGGGAGGCACAGACAGACAGACAGACAGACAGAGGGAGGCACAGACAGACAGACAGACAGACAGAGGGAGGCACAGACAGACAGACAGACAGAGGGAGGCACAGACAGAGGGAGGCACAGACAGACAGACAGACAGACAGACAGACAGACAGACAGAGGGAGGCACAGACAGACAGACAGACAGAGGGAGGCACAGACAGACAGACAGACAGAGGGAGGCACAGACAGACAGACAGACAGAGGGAGGCACAGACAGACAGACAGACAGAGGGAGGCACAGACAGACAGACAGACAGAGGGAGGCACAGACAGACAGACAGACAGAGGGAGGCACAGACAGACAGACAGACAGAGGGAGGCACAGACAGACAGACAGACAGACAGAGGGAGGCACAGACAGACAGACAGACAGAGGGAGGCACAGACAGACAGACAGACAGAGGGAGGCACAGACAGACAGACAGACAGAGGGAGGCACAGACAGACAGACAGACAGAGGGAGGCACAGACAGACAGACAGACAGAGGGAGGCACAGACAGACAGACAGACAGAGGGAGGCACACAGACAGACAGACAGACAGAGGGAGGCACAGACAGACAGACAGACAGAGGGAGGCACAGACAGACAGACAGACAGAGGGAGGCACAGACAGACAGACAGACAGAGGGAGGCACAGACAGACAGACAGACAGACAGAGGGAGGCACAGACAGACAGACAGACAGAGGGAGGCACAGACAGACAGACAGACAGAGGGAGGCACAGACAGACAGACAGACAGAGGGAGGCACAGACAGACAGACAGACAGAGGGAGGCACAGACAGACAGACAGACAGAGGGAGGCACAGACAGACAGACAGAGGGAGGCACAGACAGACAGACAGAGGCACAGACAGACAGAGGGAGGCACAGACAGACAGACAGACAGAGGGAGGCACAGACAGACAGACAGACAGAGGGAGGCACAGACAGACAGACAGACAGAGAGGCACAGACAGACAGACAGACAGAGGGAGGCACAGACAGACAGACAGACAGAGGGAGGCACAGACAGACAGACAGACAGAGGGAGGCACAGACAGACAGACAGACAGAGGGAGGCACAGACAGACAGACAGACAGAGGGAGGCACAGACAGACAGACAGACAGAGGGAGGCACAGACAGACAGACAGACAGAGGGAGGCACAGACAGACAGACAGACAGAGGGAGGCACAGACAGACAGACAGACAGAGGGAGGCAGACAGACAGACAGACAGAGGGAGGCACAGACAGACAGAGGGAGGCACAGACAGACAGGGAGGCACAGACAGACAGAGGGAGGCACAGACAGACAGGGAGGGAGGCACAGACAGACAGACAGACAGAGGGAGGCACAGACAGACAGACAGACAGAGGGAGGCACAGACAGACAGACAGACAGAGGGAGGCACAGACAGACAGACAGACAGAGGGAGGCACAGACAGACAGACAGACAGAGGGAGGCACAGACAGACAGACAGACAGAGGGAGGCACAGACAGACAGACAGACAGAGGGAGGCACAGACAGACAGACAGACAGAGGGAGGCACAGACAGACAGACAGACAGAGGGAGGCACAGACAGACAGACAGACAGAGGGAGGCACAGACAGACAGACAGACAGAGGGAGGCACAGACAGACAGACAGACAGAGGGAGGCACAGACAGACAGACAGACAGAGGGAGGCACAGACAGACAGACAGAGGGAGGCACAGACAGACAGACAGAGGGAGGCACAGACAGACAGACAGAGGGAGGCACAGACAGACAGACAGAGGGAGGCACAGACAGAGGGAGGCACAGACAGACAGACAGAGGGGAGGCACAGAGAGACAGACAGAGAGAGGCACAGAGAGACAGACAGAGGGAGGCACAGAGAGACAGACAGAGGGAGGCACAGAGAGACAGACAGAGGGAGGCACAGAGAGACAGACAGAGGGGCACAGAGAGACAGACAGAGGGGCACAGAGAGACAGACAGAGGGGCACAGAGAGACAGACAGAGGCACAGAGAGACAGACAGAGGGGCACAGAGAGACAGACAGAGGGGCACAGAGAGACAGACAGAGGGGCACAGAGAGACAGACAGAGGGGCACAGAGAGACAGACAGAGGGGCACAGAGAGACAGACAGAGAGGCACAGACAGACAGACAGACAGAGAGGCACAGAGAGACAGACAGACAGAGAGAGACAGACAGACAGACAGACAGAGAGGCACAGAGAGACAGACAGACAGGCACAGAGAGACAGACAGACAGACAGAGAGGCACAGAGACAGACAGAGGCAGGCAGGCAGGCAGAGAGAGGCAGGCAGGCAGAGAGAGAGAGGCAGGCAGGCAGGCAGAGAGAGAGAGGCAGGCAGGCAGGCAGAGAGAGAGAGGCAGGCAGGCAGAGATGTGGAAAATTTCACAATGTAACTTTTATATACAAAGATCAATAACTTACCACAGATTTTTAGTGGTGCCTCAAGTTCTAATAAAATTGGCTGACTGAGAAAGATCTCCCTTGACTTTAAACATAGTCCTCTGATTTCAGTTTCTGTCAGCTGAACATTTTTACCTGGTCTTGATCCACGAACTATAAATATATATATATAAAAAAAAAAAATCAATCAAAATCCACAAAAGTTATAACAAAATAACTACATTATTCATCAAGTTTATGCTCACTGTGGTGTACTAATTATTAAACAGAAAACACCATTACAAGTTCACAACTGATTACAGTAGTTATATATATATATATATAAAAAAAATAAACTTTTACTAATTGTTTAAGAATATGAAGAGTTGGAAAATGTCAATTGCAATTACAATAATTTTATTAGTATCATTACATAGTACAAAGTTATTACAAAATTCAAATTGCATCTTAGTTTAGCATTGTTTTAAAACTACTTTTGATGACAGCGGGGAAAAAATGTAAATTGATGCTGGTTTGTGCAATTAAGTCTACTTCTTATTGTCAAATACTATTAAAAAAAAAAAAAAAAAAAAAAAAAAATAAGGAATAATTTGTCCCTCAATACAGTTTCCAAGTAAACCATTACAATAATGTCAAGTTGATTTTTTCTCAATACTGTAATATTTACACTTTCACCTGTAAAAAGAAATTCTTCATTACCATTTTTGGGAAAACCAGTATAAAACTCAGTTATAAAATGATACTATGCATTTTAATGGAATATGAGTAAAATTCTGCAGTACAAATTTTATTTGTGCGTGTGTGTGTGTGTATATATATATATATATATATATAGATATAGATATGTGTGTGTGTGTTTTAATCAGGTTTGATATAAAAGATGCACATTTTCAAAGTGAACAAACAATATTGGAAATTTAAAAAAGGTGCTATATATTTATTTCTAGAGAAAAATGGCATAAGTCTATTAAAAGGAAGTGGCACAATGTTTTTTTGATTAGAATGGTCTCAAAATGAGGACATATAGAACTAAAATCTTAAATAAGTAAAAGAACTAAACACAAAGAAAAACTCCTGATTCAGTACATGTCAAAGAGCAGATATTAAACTTAAAATAATTTCCATGACAAAACAAAAGAATAATACCGCACTACCTGAGACACAAAACAAACTACTGCATGACAATAAACCAAGTACAAAAAACACAAAAAGATAACATAGCAGAGAGACTCATTGGGGGGGTGAGAAAAAGGATGCTTACAAATTCAAAAGCAGCACACTAATAGAGGCAACTATAATTGATAAAATAAAAAATAAATAAAAAGCTGATTTAAACCAGTTATGTATGTTCATGAAATTAGATATCAAAAGAGCAATGGAATTGAGATTTTATCATGTACCAAATCTATGCAGGAATAAATCAAATCCAGTAATTTGACAGACTGGGAGCTGAAACACCAATTATCAGGGCACTGAAGTTATAGCTCTTTAGTTCAACATATTAGAGGTTTAAACCATTGTCTAATGCTAATATATCAACTATTTACTGCCCACAATTTTGGTGAAAGAAAAATAAATTCAATTTAATAATCAGCAAAATTTTTAAATTCTTTAGAAAAATCAAGACAATGGGCATTAAATAGTCAAAGCGTTCAGCAATTAAAATTGAGATAAAATGATGTTAGAGGGTAGGATTAACTATGTAATTGAATTTATACATAATTGCACCTCTCTCCCACAGAGACGCCAAAATTGATGTATCCAGGGAGAAATACAGGGACTACCAGTGCTATGTTGTAATGTGTTGTACTCTACTCATAAGAGAACAGCAACACACACGAAAAAAAAAAAAAAAAAAGAAAATAAAAATTTCTTTTCAAATAAAAAGAAATTTAGGATAGTTAATGTAAGTACCTTTAAGTACCTTGGTCAGCAAGTTATGTCTGTCTTCCAATTGTGGCCCTGAAAATTTAAGGCGGTTCTAAGTTATCTTAAGGAGTGAAATTAGATGCTGTAGAATAAGCTATGTCTGGGGAAAGTGACAAGATGAGAGATGAAATCACTGTAAAATAATATTTCACCCTTATTAGCTCACAAAAGAAAAGAAAAAAGTGAAATTAAAGGAAATTGCAGTTTATCTTATAACAAACAGAACAAAAAAAATGTTAATTTCTGATAATGAAAAGAAATTTCATGCAAGAAACAATGAGAAACATAAGAGGAGCATATAATAAATCTAAGGTTTTAAAGTAACAGCACTACAGGATTTTTATAAATATAAAGCTAAACATTTCATCTAAGTAAATAAAATGCTGATAAACTGTTTATTGGTAAAACAAAGTTAATACTAATTTTTCTTAAAAACTATACGGCCTAACTTAAATTTCCTGATTTCATCAGATGGCTCTTGAAATGAACTTATAGGTACCTCCACAAAATCGCTGAAAAAAAAAAAAAAAAAAACAAAAACAAAAACAAAAAACAAAAAACAAAAAACAAACAACAACAAAAAAACAGCATAGTAGGAAGGGAAAAGGTTCCAAACTAAAAGTTCTATCGGCAGAAAGTTTATATTACCATGAAGAGGATAGAACAACGCATTTTAAAATATTTAAAAAAATTTTTTTAATTATTTCTAACATGTTCGAAATTGCTGTAGAAAGTCTTTTTTCTTACATCAGTGCGATATCCAAATTGCCGCTATTTTATTAAGTAATTGTTACGCAATGCACTTTTCTGGCTGTGAAAGACATTAATTTGGAAATTCTTGCATAAATCAAATAATGGTTGGATTTTGATGAAAACTTCAGGACTTATTTATAATTGAATGAAATCAATTTTAATTTCATTATTTTTAGAAAATATTGGTAAATTTTTTTTTTTTTAAGTATGTTACCCCACCACCAATTAAATTCCAGAAATGTGTAACAATTTGACTATAGGCCACTCTAAAACTAATATTAAAAAATTCAGGAGTCATTGGGGAATGCTGATTCACTATTTTTTTTTCTTCTTCACTAGTCCCCGTCTTTCTAAAAAGTAGGTCCGAATTGCAAAAAAATGCAATAACTATGCCAATTTTATGTGGCTAAACTTCTGATTGCTTTTATAAACAATATAAATTAAGCATATCAGTCTGAAAAGAAAAAAAAATTCAATGAATAATTAATTTTTACAATAGTTATTTTCATTTTTTTTTTTCATTTTTTAATTATATATAAAAATTATTTATAAAAAGTTTAAAAATTGTTAAATTTCTTCTTCTAATGGGCCGGCTAGGGTATGTAATTAATGCATGAAGACTACAATTACTAATCGAAAATTTGTGTGCATTTTGATTGTCTGTATCTTTATTTATATGGATGGCCTTACGTGATATTATCATTAAAAGGTCATGTGATTAAAGGGTTGTCTTCCCTTGTATAAAAAATTACATTCGTATAATTTTGTCGCCTTCGGCCTTCCTACTTTAGCCTTGTCTATAACTTCAGGTTGTCATTATGTCACTTGACACTTGAGACATGCCTTAACTGATAAAATGGTATAGCAAATATTTCAGAGAGTAAGCAAGTACATTTGTTTGAAAACAGATAAAGGTAAGTTTTAACTTAAAAAAAAAAATGACTTCAATAACGTGTCAACAACGTATATTTTATTTTTTCCAGATTTTTAAAACAGGAAGGTGGCTACTGTTTAAAAATGTTCAATCAAAAAAATGGCGGTACTTTTAATTTTTTTTATCTGAAAAATTTTAGATTCCAATCAATATAATTTTGCTTTAAAATACACCAGTGTATTTTGTTTACTGGAATTGCTAAATTTAATCTCTTGACTTTCAATTAAAACTAATTTTAAAGCTAAAATATAACTCATTTTAAAAATTTCATTTTAAAATCAGGTATTGAAAATTTATACTGAAAAGTGGAGGTACCTATAAAAGTACAACTTTATCACAATTCAACCAGTAGATGTATTTTTTTAAAGTTAGCGTGACAAAATGTTAATGCCCAAGAAGAAATTTTCTGGTTACTATAGCAGAGTCTATATACACACTGAAAACTTATAACAATATGAACATTAGTTACCAGTGATGAATTCCTTCATTTCTCAATTATTTAAAAAAAAAAAAAAAAAAAAAAAAAAAAAAAAAAAAAAACACCATCAATATCACATTTAAATCAGAAAAGTTTTGAAATTAATCTTTATTTTCAGTTCTCTAGTGATTTAGTCCGAGACTTATAAAGCAAACTTATATCTCACATAAAATTTTTTCCTTTACAATAGAAAGTCTTAGTCATTGATGCAATAATTAAAAAGAATTAAGAAAAAAAAAAAAAAATAAAGGAGGCATATGCAAGTTCTATTGAAATCTTTTAAAAGAGGGTGCAGGGTGTGTGTGTCTTGCCATACTGAATTGTAGTAAGCTTTTACTTTTATAAGTAAACAGTTATTTACACTATATTCAGACTTTGTTATCAAGTATTATCTCAGGTGTATATCAATCTGGATAGTCTTCAAGAGTAGATTGTTTTTGTTCCACTGCTCATGTCTTGGGATAGCATCTGGTTCTTATTTTTATTTAGTACTGTTCAGTTACTGTTTGCTGGTTTCCACTGAGAGCAAGTAATCACTGCCCAGTCTAAAATCACTATATCATCAAAATTAAAACTAATGCCTTTATCCACTAAGCCATTGTCCCATAAGACAACTTGTTGTAGTCTGAAACTTAATCTGGCTTCCAATTAGGTTGCAAATGCTGCTGCTGTCTCCTGCTCAGAATTCCCTGTAGGTTATCCAGATTTATAGAAACCTGAGGAAGGAAGAGGGTACAACAGCTAAAATGTTGTGATAACAAAATTGAGGACAATAGTCCTAATATAGTGTCAATAACTTTATTTACTAATAACTGGGAAAAGCTTACAATTCAGAGTCTGTTCCCCCAGGTTTTTAAAAAGAATTTAATAATTCATAAAAGCAATTTAAAGAATTTCTAATGCAAATTTTCTTAATGTTATTTTATTGGTTATTTTACTATTCAGTGCAAATGATCTGTAACTGTAGTCCAGTTTAGTAGCAAAAGATTTTAGGGTAAAAAAAAAAAAAAAAAAAAAAAAAAAATTTTTTTTTAAAAGCAATTTATTTATAATAAATCCCTAAAGTTACATCAAAATCTGACAACTAATTTTTGCAAGCATTTCCAAATCAATGTTTTTCACTACTAAAAGATTCAAATTTTCCCCACAAATACAACACCCCATGCTGATGCAAAAATATTTTTAACCAAAGTTTCCCATTTTATATTATTGATATTTACTATTTTGTGCCATTACCAACAATATTTCAACTAACTTCATCTTTCCACTATTTTATCTTTCCAAGCAAATTCCTGCTATACATGTCTTTTGTAAGTTTTCCAGAGAATTGAAGTTATGTTTATCAAAAGAATTCTGTAAACATCCACGGCTAGCAGTGGTTCATTTCATATTGTAAAGTCTAATTTTTAATGTCTCCACCCACCTCAAGCTTATTTTTTTCCAACTTCAGGATTCAGATCTTTAATAAAAATTATATGCTGATACAACAAAAACAATCTTTTTTTTTTTTTTTTTTTGCTTGAAATTAGCAAAAAGCTATATGATGTAACAATTTTAATTTGCAATTTTTTTAAAGTAACTATTTGAACTTTTTTAATTGTTCTAACTGAACACTATTTTGGTAATGTTTTTTCCAGGTCAGAGAAGGGTTATCTGACCCACAATTCCCTTTTACTAAATTCATCTATCCAAACAGGAAATATATATTATATGAGAGAGAGAGAAACTACTACCAACATGGTGAACTATGGCAATCAAAAACAAATCAAGCTCCAAATGATCTATTTCTTGCTACACAATTTTTCCTATTAAATTCAAGGTACAAAATTTACTTTAAACACTACTAATCAACTTTCAAAATATTGATATATCAAGACAATTGAAGTTTTTCATAATAACAAGCAATGTTGTAATTGGAATCAGTAACATCGAGAGTGTGAAAATTTTTTTATAAAAGGAAATATGATTTTCCAGCTGTCAGTCTTGCTTAACTGATAGCTGGAAGTTTAATTTACTTTAGGAATATAAAGCGAGTACCTCCCCATTTCCTTAAATAATTTTAAAGTACCCAGTAATCTTTGGCTTTAAAATCTTGATAGTTATCACTCATTGTGTGTGTGTGTGTGTGTGTGTATTTACAAGAATGTTCTTTTTCTGAAATATTGGTTGTGTGTGGAATAGGCAATGAATTCTAATAGGCTCTTCCTTTCATGATTAGTCAATATATTTTACTTAACATGACCTAACCAGAATAATTCCTGTATTAATACACTGAAACTAAATTTAAAAATCATCCTAGTAAGTAAAAAAAAAAAAATCCAAAGAGTCCAGCATCTAACATTAAGCAAATCAAAAATTAATTTCTCAAAATTGTTTGTATAGTGTAATGGATGTATAAAAAGTTTCTACCAAGTTTCTTTTTTTTTTTTAAATACCATTCATTTACAAATAAGCCCTGTAAATTTAATTAAAACCTAATATTTTTATATCAAGAATTTCAAAATCAATATTTTTCACCAGACCCAAATTTTCAACATTGGAAAGAAAAGATAAAAGTCCATGGCCTTGCAGTTTAACAATTAAGAAACTTTATGACCCATTGAATTTTTTTTAGAAAATCATAACTCGATGACTCACTACATTAAAGACCCGTCAGTATCATTAGAAATGTGCCAAATCTGGTCATGGAATCTCAATATGCCAGCCTCTATAACCAATTTAAAAGTAATGGAAATGTAATTTGTTAATTATTTCTGAACCCATGAATCAGTAGGTTTTCCTGATAATGTTAAAATACCAAATCAACTTTAATATGGAAAACTGTTTGGATAGAAAAACAGAAAAGTCCAGTAGAAACAATCATGTATTCACCAAGAACGAGAATATTAATTTCCACAATTCCTGAACTCATGACACAATACTCATCCATAATAAATTATTTAAAAATTATGTGCTAAATTGCATCACAATATATTACCCACAAAAACACTTTAAATGTAATGAGATCAAAGAAAGCATCAGTTAAATAGTTACTATAAATAGAGTATTTTATCCACCAGTAAGATTACAACGTTTAATGACAAGTATTAAATATAAGCACTCTCATAAGTGGCTAGTTAAATAATCACCCATCTCAATATGGAAATCAGATAGTAAGTGATTTTAGCTATTAAAAGATCTAAAAGCACTATGTATTTACTAAAACACTGGCTTCGATCCAAGTGAATATTTTTGCATTATTTTCTACAGTTATTAATGGAGGCATAAAAAAAATATTCTGATATAGAAAAGAAAAAGTTTTCATGTATGCTGGTTAACACCCATAAAAAATGCTATTTGAAACTAATTCGAAACAATTGCTTTTGAATTCATTTCAAATAAAATTTTAGGGAGCAATTAGATTTTTAGTTCCATGTTTACAGGAAAGGAGGCTAAGTCATAAAAATACTAATTACCAACAATAGTCATTCTGTATGAAATCATCACTGACACAGCCTCCCCCCTCCACCTCCAAGTTTGCTATGCTTACACAGCCTCATGACAGAAATTGAGTGCTAACTATTTTACATATCCAACCCCCCCCCACCACAAAGCAAAGTTATATTACATTTTAAAGTACTTGGATAGACCTCTTTGTTTAATTATAACATTTGATTTCTTAAGTCTTTTTTTAAATTTAAAAAAATTTGTCTACCTTATGGAAAGATATAGACAAAATTTTGTGGCAGACTTGACTGTGGCCTAAACTAAAAGGATTTTTGAGTTAGACCAAATTCAAAATTGTCTTTGCTATTTGCCACTACATGCTAACATTTTCATATATCTCCCAATATGGTCAAGTTGTATATACTTAGAAAGTTCTTTGAATGCTGATTAATATTCACGATCATTAAAATCATTACTATACATGTTTGTGGTTAAATGTTGACCAATCTGTTGGAAAAATAAACAACCTTATTTTTGGTTGTGTTTACATTTTTATTATACAACAAATTTTTTATATGAAAAATTGACAATGAAAATTATTCAACAAGTTTTTGACATTTGAGTACGCTAAATAAACACACAAAATAACTAATTTTCATATATACAATTAACAGCTACAAGTAAACTCATTTAACTGCACAATTCTGTCTAATATCTAAACCACGATTACTTAGTTTCATTAACTTTTTGGTTATAAAAAATGTGTACTGGCCATAAAAAGTAACAAATTTTAAGTCACACAACTTTAAATTGGCACCACTTGGTCCTCTGAAACCAGTTGCTTACAAAAAATATTGTTGGCTTTTCATAGTAGTTGAGTTTCTTCAATTCGGAAAAACCAAAGCAGTTGATGCAATTTTTAATTTCATATTCAATTTTTTTTTAAATGTTAGTGTAATGATACAACATTATTACAAATAAATCTTCAGTGGGTAATGTTCAGTCAGTTAAGTAGCATATGTGATACATGCTTGAACAATCATCTCAGAGACATGACTGAGCAGAAGATTATCCCACAGTAGGTTGCCATTACTTTCTGCAGTAGACTGGTTGCCAGCCAGGGCTATAGAACCCAGTGTGTCATTTAACCCATAACCGAATAACCCAAGGGTATTTGCATGTAAGTGAATACAAGGAATTCAACTAAAATTTGAACTTTGCTCCCCAATTTCTCATTTCAAGCTGATATCCACTGCATCACAATGAACATGATATTTACTGAAAAATCAGGATGTTTTTCAAAACATTTTATAATTTTGGTTTTAATTCATACTAATTATATAAATAATCATACACAATATAGTATCAAAGAAAATCAAAGTGATTTTGACTAAAAATTTGGTTTTGAAAAAGAACAGCATTTTTTTTTTGGCTACATTTCATGGGAAAGAACTATGTGATGGATTTGGCGGTACTATTAATGGATTAGCAGCAAAAGCATTTCTACAGCAAACCCTATAATGAACAAATGACACAAAGGCAGTTGTTTGATTATGCAAGAAAACATTTCAGTGACAAATTTTGTGTTCTTCAACAAATGCATGTACAAATGAAGCAGAAGTCTTAGAAAATCTATTTAAAAAAAAAAAAAAAAAAAATGACAATTACAGGAATTCAAAAACTAGTGTCATTCCTGTGTGTCAGAAAACGGTAGAAATAAAAACTATCAACTATGGATGAAAGAAAATAGTTAAAATTATAAAACTGGACTATGGAGCTTGAAAACATTAAGGGATTTGTTACAGCAATCTATGATAGGAATTTGGTTGTTAGAACATGTGCTTGAAAAATATCCTGATAATCAACAGGTAAAACTGACATGTTTTTAAAACTGAAGGACTCATTTTTGTTATCCATTATAGCCAGATATATTAATTTCAAATTATTCTGATATTCTTAGTTTAGTTGATTTAATTAACATTGGAAGAACTTATAACCAGGTAGAATATTTTTCTGCTTAGATTGCCATTACTTTCTGCGGTAGATTAGTTGCTAACCAAGGCTATTTAACCCAGACCTGGAAGGAGAAGAGACATTAATCTTCCTTAAGGATATTTTTGTGCAAGTAAATGCAACGAATTCAATTGGAATTCAAACTTAGCTTTCCAATTTCTCATTCCAAGCCAATATCCTCTAAAAACAAAAATTTAACCATTGATACCATCTTAACATTAATTCATGTTGCATTTTTTAAAAATAATTATATTCATTCTATCACCTTTTAAACAACCAAAAATAAGGTTTTTTATATTCCAGTGAATTGGTAAAAATTTAACTACAAAGTTTTTTTATTTTACGATCCTGGATTTCATGTAAATATTAATCAACATTCAAAGATCTTTCTAAAGATATACAACTTGACCATATTGGGAGATGTGGAAATGTTGGCATATTGGCAAATCGTAAACTACATTTTGAATTTAACCAAACTCAATAAAACCCTTGTAACTCAGGCCAGTCAAAATGCCACACAATTTTGTATATATCTTTCCATAAGGCAGACAAATTTGTCAAATTTTTAAACAATTAAAGATGTGCTTATTGAGAAATTTAAGGACAAAGATTAAGGTCAAATTATCTTATTTGACAAAAAATAAATAGATCTTTTTTTTTTATCTATCTAAGTACTTTAAAATGGTACATAATTTAGCTTTGTGGTCGGAAAAAAAAAACAAAAAACGACATATCAATTTAAACTTTGTGAGACTATTTTCCAACATTAACTTTTTTTGGTAAAGGTTAAAGAATCTTTAATATCGCGAAAACCCTTTGATCTAGAGATGTAAGATAGGTACCATTCAATTTCTATAATTAAGCCCTATAAGCTTACCAAATTTGAATAAAATCTGTGCCAGTGATGGTCAGACCCTTGTTGACTTGAGACAACTGTTTTGCTTTTACTATTTATAAAATTTTGTTTGCCTTAAAATTAATATTTTTAGAAATATTTTAAGGAACCATCAACTGAACTTCAGAAGCTCCGAAATTTTGAAAATCAAATTTTTCAACCAATGTTTAAAAGCAATCTCAAAATTTAAAATGAATAAATCTATAGTCTTGCATTCACTTATGCACAAATGCCCTTGGGAAAGGTAGTAATCTGTCTCTTCCCTCCAGTTATTGGTTAAATAACAGGATAGATTGAGGTCTATGGCCTTGGCTGGCAACCAGTCTACTGCAGAAAGTAATAGCAACCTACTGCGGGATAATCTGCCCAGTTAATCATGTCTCTTTTGAGATATGATCGCCCAAGTGTGTATCGCATATGGCACTTAGTAACTTAACATTTTAAAATCCTTCAATTTAAGATTTTGGTAAAGTGCATTATTAGATTATTTTATGTCCATATCAACATTTTAGGTACTGCTACTGTTGTGCAACACCTAAGTTTTAAAATCAATTTTCATAGATGTGAAAGATTTTTTTGAAGCTTTCATTTTAGCTTTAATTGAAAGCTAAAAAATTAAATTTATTATTTCTAGTAAACAAAATATACTGCAGCATATTGTTTTTAAACAGAAATTACATTGATTAGAATGTTTTTCTAAAAAAGGTGATTAGCTCCCTTTTTATATTTTTCATCGCAATGTAATTTTCTTACAAAAATATCCCAAAATGAAATTATTTTCTGAAACCGAGAAATATTAACTCAAAGTAAATCTTTACTTAAAAAAATAAAAACAAACATTAACAATGATTTACATATCTTTCAACACCCAACAAACATTGATGTTTACATGTTTATTGTCCTAGGGAGACTAAAACAATGTAAGAAATTTACAGATGAAGACTTTTTTTTTTTTTACACTTTTTAAATTTTTAAGTACTCATTAATTTCAAATGTTGGAAATATTCTCCATAGTCTAATTTTTGGGATGTTGACTTTAATGGGCATGTTTTATACACATGGAAAAAATAAAAATTAAAATCTTCGATCATTTTTTTTTAAAAATGAATTTTGATAAAGGAAAAAACTTCTTGAAAGGTAATAGATTTAGATTAAATTTACTATTTTTATTATGCAAAATACTGCAGTGCAATTTTCTTTAAAAAATAAAATATACTTTTCTGAAACAATAAGGAATATTAGCTGTTTTAAAGTATAAGAAATCTATTTGAAGCAAGTATTATTAAAATGCAGAAAATGGATCTTAAACAGTAGTAGTGATTTACTTATCTTTCAGCATCTGTCAAGCACTGTTTACATGTTTTTGTTGTGTAGGGGGAACACTTTATATAATTTTAAAAAACTAAGTAGTCATGGAATTGTTTGAAATAATCTCCATAATCTAATTTTAGGGATGTTGTTAAATTTACTAGTTTTTCATTTTTGTTTTTGGATGTCATGTATGGTCATTCACACTTTCAAAATGGACACGTTTTATTCATATGATGAAAAAAAATTAAAATTATTTCAAATGTATTAAAATTTTTCAATTTTCACTTAGTAAATATAGTTTTCACTTAATAACGACCAACAAACTAATGCAGACCAATTTTTTAAAAAATTGTGAAAAGATTTTTGAAACTTATAATTTGAACAAGAAAAAATGAAAGCAATTCTTGTAAAAATTCACTATTTGTGGCAAATTTCTTTTATCTTCAGACAATGCTCTTAAATGGATATTATTTAAAAGCTTATCTAATTAAACAGTTTTATTGCTTTTTTTAGTTTATTGTTTGAGGCAGATTTTTGGAAAAGTGGCAACTGTTTTTGAAAAAAAAAACAAAAAACTTTAGTCTTTCCTCTTGAACACCGACAAACTTTTCAAGTTTGAAGTCTTTAGTTTTCATCATGCTGTTTTTTTTTTAAACCAAAAAGTGGAAGTATCTAAATAACCTCGCTTTCCACCATGTATTTAATTGACACGAAAATGACTTCCTGTGTTTATGCCGTGGTTAATGGGGAAATAAAAATTCGTCATAATTAGTATTATAAAAAAAAAAAAAAAACCCTGATAAATCAATAATTACGACTCTTCCAATTTATACGTTTTTCCCCCCCTTCAATCAAAAGTAAATTAACAATAAGGCGTTAGAAACAGGTGTTAAGGACTAAGTCACGGCTACAAAATATGTCAATTGATAGCACGGCACTTCACTACTATCACCGTTGCAGCAAGAAGAAAGGTAGACCGTCAATGATGCAAACAACTCATTTTATATCAGCTGTCATTCATCATCAGGAGAGCATTTCAAGGTTATTCACCTGATTTATATAAATATTTGAAGTAAATTTATGCAATACAAAATGCACATTTCTAGAGATGTATTAAAATGTTAAGAAAACAGGTTCAGCCTGGTGTAGTAGCAAACAAAACAGGATCATGAAAGCAAAGACTTGACAGCGGCAAAGTTACGTAATGGGGTGTGGCGAAGGATATAAAAAAACCTGTTCCAAAGAGAAGGCATCACAGATTACCGTAGTTCACCACTTTTTATCACTTAAGAAAAAAATAGTTATACATATGACGGTAAAAATTTATTTCACGGATATTGCATCACCTGGATTGCAATTTATATTCGGGTAGTTTCGGATTCAACGTTTTAAGCTGACAACTTATTGCAATATTCTAGTTCTCAAGACAATTATAGAGATATTATTAGAGATATTATAGAGCTGTTTCTTTCACAAAGAATCTCATAGTTTTAGCAGTTCACGTTCGTTCATGGGTTATCCGGTTTCCTAGTCAAAACCATGTTGAAGTGGGAGGTCGAGAGTTGGCAGCAAGCAGTCAAGCTTTTAACTGCCTCCTCTTCCTCAGCATTACAAAGAAGAATTGATGAGAGCAGAGGAGACAAACGGTCATGTGCTAATATTGGAGAATTTGTGTAATTATTATTACTATTCTGGTGATGCGAAGAAAAATACAGATAAAAATAAAATTATCGCTGATGATGACATTGGTATTGTAGTTTGCCGAAGTAAGAAAATAACACCTACATTGATTTACGCAAGGAAAATACAACAATATGTACTAAAAAACTAAAAATGCTGGAATTGTAAACATAAGAGTCATTTTCATTTTTAAGAGTTAATACGTAAAAGATGCCGTAACAATTTCTAAAATAATCTTTAGAAATTGTAAATTGAAGTGTCAGTTATCACTTTATTTCGTAAAAAATCGTATTCATATATAAAAAGAGCTACAAATTGGCTGCTAAATTACATTATTTACCTTGATAAATTTCCCTAAAAGACAATTTGTCTTAAAAAAAAATATATATATATATATATATATATATATATATATATATATATATATATATACATACAAGTAATTTTTAAATATATCCCAAGTTAATTTCAAAGCAACAAACTAGGTACTTGGTCTTGTAATAATTGTCACCGAGAAGAGGAGTTTGAAAAGAACACACGTTTAGAAAGAAATATACATTGGATGGAATGCCTGAAAATCTTGAAAACTGGCCAATACTGAAAATTGAAGCACTTTTTTTTTTTTTAGTCAATGCCTACCAATCAATTTATGGTTTGAGTGATTGGAAAAACAGTTCAATGTTTCAATTTTTAATAATTAGATCAAGGAGAATTTACGAAAAGTTTTCTCCCTTGCTGGATCGAAGATATGATTACATGACTCACACCTACTAAGACGACTACTACTACTTTTCTCAAATTATGAAACAATTATAAAAACTACGTTATGAACAAATCTTTATGAATTCAACCAAGTTCATCAGATTGGCATTTATATTTTCTCACAATTTTTACAATTAGTAAATTAGAGAAATTAGTACAAAAGTAATAAAAACTTTACTAAACGGCTATTTGTGGCATTCACTGAAATTACTTTTACAAATAAATTATATACACAATTAATTACTCAAGTAGTAATTGAAGTAAGTAGTAAACTAAAGGAGTTTACTCGATTTATAAGTAACCCTTTTTTTAATGAGGTAACGACAATGTCGATAATTGACCCCACGAAGGTAAATATTACAGGGGAGAGATTAATGTGGAGCCACACAATATCTACGGTCTGCCGGAGCTGGTTAGAATTTTCAGGGCCTCTCTAGACACATTCAATTTGTAACTGGTCTTACTCTAAAAAAAGCAATCCCAGCTCGGAAAGGCCCTTTGAGATAAAAAATTTCATCTACCCGGTTACCCCAGTTTACAATAAAGAATTTCGTAGAGAGTAGAAATATACGGTAAACAATATAGCATAATTATTTAATTTTAAAAAGTATTTTTAAAATTTAAGAGAATGTTTTCTTACAAATTTTGAAATAAGTCAAATTTGAGAAATTAAGTTTTAAAGAGGGACTGAAATTACTTTTTTCCTGAATTTATTTTTTCAGGAAATATTGATTAAGTAAATAGTTGTGAAAATATCCAAAGAATTTCAATTTTCCAAAAAATTGGACGGAGGTTGACAATGAGTCAATGAATTTTCTGATTCCAATTGAAAATAAATTTAAGAAAAATAAATCAAATTCAACTTGCATTTTAAAGGGTGATTTTCTTTATGAATTTATTTCTAGCAGAAAGATTCAGCATAAGTTCCCTCTTTCTAACAAAGAAAAATCTACTAAATAGAAATTGCACGTTGCAAAAATTAGGGAGAGAGAGATATGAATATTAAAATAACGACAAACTGGCAAACATCCAAGACCTAAATAAGCTGCTTAATATGAATTTCTCAAGTTTGTTGGTCAGTTCAATAAGAGGGATCATTACAAAAGAGAAATGCATTATAAACTAGTCCCCCATTAATGAAATCAAGCAATGACGAATCAAGGTGTAGATAGAGAATTGACTATGTGAACAATCTAAACTATTTTGTGTCAATTTTGTTTGAGTAACATTTTTATTTCCCTCGAAATTGCTTTAATTAAAGTTGAATAATGTGAAATTCATAAAACGATAAAATGAAAATAAACAGGTTTGCATTTTTTTTTCTTAAAACAATCCCAAATAATTTATTTTGGTGATTATGACGAATAGCAAATAAAATTGGGGCCAGATAATTGTAACGAAGTTTTTGGTTAGACTAAACAAAAAAGTTATTTATTTAAATATTATTGTATTTACTTGGTTGTCCTGAATAACCTATTGTAACTAATTATTTACAGTAGTTCTGTAAATAAATAAATAATTATGAAGGTGAAAGATGAGGTGTATGGAGTTTTTTTTTTTTTTGGTTTAAAAATGGGGAAGACAGTTAAGGTAAACCCGCCTCCGTCATCTTAAGAAGGCGCTGGAAATTGTCTATTGTTAAGGGATTGGCAAGGAATAGGGTCGACCAAGGAAGAAGAAGAAGAAAAAAAAAATCAAACATACGATATACAAGTAAAAAATAAATTTAAGCAGAATAACCACATTTAAAAGTAAAAATAGTCAAACACTAGAAGAAATAAATAAAAAAAGGAGTGGAGTGTGAAAAAGAAAAAAAAATAGATATAAATAAATTTCCCAGAGAAAAATAACCTACGAAATAGACATTTTTTTTTATTTAAGAAATAACCAATATCAAACATATTTTAACTGATTTTTAGAAGAAGAAAAAGTGGATAAAAAGAAGTGAAACAGAAAGAAAAAAAACAAAAAAAAACAAAAAACGGTTTTTTGAGCAGGTTGATTTACTTCAGCAAGAGTGGAACATTAAATTCTATTAATTTGATTAGAAACCGAAAAAAAAAAAACTATATGAAATGCATTCCTTAAACAATTTTTGGTAACATTTAATATCGAATAAATAAATTTAGCGACGAAATTAACCTAAAATACGATTACAAACTACTAACAAGATGCAACGGTTTTCGATGTCCTTTTGAAATATCAAGGGAAAGGAAAGAGACGATTGTGCTTCGAGAGTGGAAAAATATACAATATTTACTTTACCTTCTAGTAACCTTGCTATAATACTGTCAATGTTCAACTTATCATCGGCCATTCCACAAAGGATCTTTCTTTCGAAAATAGGTAATAAATTGTTAACCAACGGTTGCTCCAATCAGATGTTCGCCGATTATTTAGTCAACTAGTTGTTAACTGCAGTACACAACCTTTGCGACAAATATGGCGCATGCATGAGTACCGGTCCTGGCACTGCGCATTAATACACTATTTAAATCTACTTCGCGCAACTGACTTCATCCGCCACATCGCACTATTTTCTCTCAAAATTTAATTTTTTTTTTTTAAGTCTTTAAGTTAAAAGGAAGGGGTGGGGTAAGGTGAGTTTTATGTAATATAAACAATAGTTTATTTAATTAAAATAATTTAGATTTAAATATTTCTTTGTATAATTATATCTAGAATGTAAATAAAGATAAGGTAAGGATGTCTAATTTACCAAAGGAAAACCCCTCACCACTAAAAAAATTATTTGTCGAGGATGTCGGTTCTCTAAGTAGAAGTCATAGTGACAGGATTGGGAATGGAAGTCTTTTTCCTAATTTGTCCCCTTCTCAGAGCACAGTTTTTGGGGGCAAATGTGATCCTGGAAAAATATAAAAAAGGATAAATATGGGACTGAAACGTAAAGGTGAGAAACACTTTCCTTCAAATTAAGAAAAAAAAAATTAATTACACACTTTAAAAAAGAAAACAAACACAGGTGGCAGAACCTTACACCACCAGGTGATTAAATAATTTCACAATTTGTTTAATTTCCAGCAATTAGTAGTCAAACTGAAATGTATTAGGAACAATATTTTAATTTGGAAATTAATGAAAAAAATTCATTTTGTATACAATTCAATAATTTTAATCAAATTACTTTTTTTACACATTAAAACTATATTTTTCAATTTTTTCAAAAACTCATTTAAACTTAAAGTAGTATAATTAAGTTACAAAATACACTTTTACTACACTTCAAGTTTATTTTAAGTTTTAGCTTCTTTTCTTTGTATTTTATAATCAAATCTTTAATTTTTATTAATCACTGTGATTAATTAATTGCAGAAGTCAATTGATGATTCTATAAGATGCAAATATTATAAGTAAATTATTTACTTACACTCACACATAAAATGAGAAAAGTAAATGCATTTGTTAATTTCTACCTGATTGTTTGAATGTAAATTCTTGATAAAAAGTAATACCAATTTAAATGATGGAAGAAACTGTGCTAAATAACATACAAGTTTTCTTGAAAGTAATTTTTTTTATTTAAAATTCTTATCAAAGATAAAATTAAATAATTATAAAAAAATTCAGAAAAAAATAATCTTTCAACATTTAAGACTATTTTTCAGATATTTTATCCACACATATAAAGTGTTGTTTTGTAAACTAAATATTTGTTATTATTGTTTATTAATATACATTAACTGAAAAAATATTTCCTGATTTTGTTGCTGTCAAATAATCACTTATCAAAATACAGAAACAAAATAATAAAGAAATAATTATTTTTATGTGAAATATTGAATAATGATAACTATTTTAATTTATTTACAATTTATCATCTAAATTTACTTTTATTTAATTTTTGAAAGGGTGTTATGAAAAATTTAATTAAACACTAGCAATTTGCATATGAAAATCAATCATATCTTTAAGTTTGCAAACAATTTGATTTTGATTTTTTTTCTAGTATGTCGGTGCTGGGAGTGGGGGAAATGGGCGTCATTACGTTACCATGATAACAGTAAACAGCCTCGTTTTGGCTTCGCATAATCAAATTCGCGCACTTTTTTCCTCTCAAGTCTCGAACTCGAGCAGCAAAAATTAAACTCATTTTAAAAATTATTTACTTTAGAAGAATAATTTTTTCTATCTTATAAAACTAATTACTTAAAGTAAGATTTTAAATTTATAATCGGATTAAAAAAAAATCTTGGACGGTAGAAAGTTTATTTAGCAGTAGCAGCTGCATTTGTAGTAATTGAGGTTGACTCGTTTGGTCACGTGTTTAGCAATGTGCTCCTCTGGTTTTGAAATATAGCAGATTGATTTAGAATGGGAATTAAGGTCTACTACTGGAAATGGTATCTTTCTTCCATCACTCCATTCTAATTTTTATGTATATCCTTGAATTATGATACGGTTAAAATCCAGCATTAGCTTTTGAAAAACTATGTATAAAAAATATTACGACATAAAATATTTTCTAAGAAACCGTGTTTTTTTTGCTTTTTTTTTTTTTTTTTTTTTTTTTTTTTTTTTTTTTTTTTTAGAAGTGCCTAAAAATTTATAATGCCCATCTAATTATAAATTCTGCGTAGAGAATAACGAAGCCAACCACCACTTTCTTTCTGTTAAATTAGATCAACCTCCTCCTTTTCGATTTTAAAGTATACTTTATTATTTATTTCAATGTTATTGTGTTCAAAAATCATTTTACTACACAATGTTATTGTTAATGTTAATTTAACATTGTTAAACATTCATTTTTTATTTTATATATTTTTTCAAGCAAAGGAAGCATTTTCGGACATCAACAAACATTTTCTTTTTAATCAATTTGTCTTTTTTCTTTTGTTTTTTAAAAGTTATCCGTACAGTCTGTCTGTCTACTATCGACCTAGGAAAATCTGTTAATGTCAGAAACACTTGGATAAAAAATTAACAGTAACATTAACTCTTCTATTCTCCATCTTTTTTTCTTTTTCTCGTAAAAAGTTTTTGCCAAGAGTTTTTTTATTTTATTAAATTACAATACATTTTTATTTTTTTATTTTACTCGTCAAGCGAACTTGACGAATACATTCAAATTTGGCACGTGGCCAATTTTAACCAGAACGTCAAAATCATCAAAAATACCAAGAAAGAATTATCTTAAAAACCATTAGCAGTTAAAATATAAAGTTTAATTAATATCTTCTACTGAGTGAAAGATGAAAACTACTTTCTGTACTAATTTTAAAATATTTAGTTCAGCCATTTTGAAATGACGAGGATGGCTAATCCCCGCAAGTGTCGAATGTAAAACATCAGCTGCTTTACATTGAATAAAAATAATTATTGAATATATATTTTTGTTAATTTATTGAATATATATTTTCAATCCAGCACATAACAGCATAAATTCTAGATCATTTTTATATATGTCTGCGTGCGTAATTTTGTCGACATGCAAGTTTTTTTTAGAAAATATTTTTTTACAGTTTCCAAAAAGTAGGTTTGGAGTTGTGCAATGATGTAAAATGAATCGTAATTGATTCCCCCTCCTACAGAAGCCAAGAGAATGTATTCGTAAGACGTGGTTTCTTTCTTTTTTCTTTTTTTTTTTTAATTCGTAATCGTTTTAATTGATAGTAAATATATGAAAAAAGAAATCCAGTAAATAAAATTAAGAACAAATACGCAGTTGAACTCTAAAAACAATTAAAAGGTCGAGAAAGTGGGAGCCTGTGATAGTCACTTCCCCTTTTTGGGAATATCCCAAGTATCGGATGACCCTATCCTTCTCTTGAAGTCCACCAAGGAACTTTTTTCCAATAAATTCTGTTTTAGTTTGAGATGTTGAGGGCTAGAGATGTAGTCTCAATTGCCTTGTTTGAATTCTTGAAATAAATCCAATTTTTTTACACCAGGTATTGTCTCATTCAAAAATTACTTATTAACTTAGAGTTAGAAGACATTGTTCATTCCTGCAATTGGCCAAAAGTTTGAGGTTAACCACTGGATGCAATAATTACTGTATATACTCATGTAAGCCGATTTCATGTATAGTGTAACCCCAGAATTTAAACCCTACAGAAATAAATTACTTGCGTAATACAATTGGTCACCGAAAATGCAAGATTTTTAACCTCTTCAAAAAAATTACCTGTATATAGTCACTATTTTTTTTTTTTTTTTACACATGAAAAAAACTTTAAAAGAATGTATATACATTAGTAAGTTTCAGACCTTATTTGGTTTAATTAATTACTCCTACTAAAATAAGATGCTAAAAATAACTCATTAGTTCATGGTGACCAATTTTTTAGAGAAGAAGTAAGAAATTTTAAATCCATTAAATTAAAGATTGCCAGTATGCTAGATTAAGTAAAAGAGCTAAAATTTTAAGACAACTTTATGCACTAATGGATTAATTTTGTTATTATTAGTGGATATAGACTTTTAAAATAGAAAATGTCATGAAACCATCAATTTTTTAGGTCATTCTTTGAAATACAGAAGGTGGGCCCAAACTTCTACAACCATATCATGTTGACACATTAGTCTTTGTCCAATCATCAAAGTTAAGCAATGTTGAAACTGGTCAGTACTCAGGTGAGTAACTTCTGGTTAATACCAGGTATTATAAGTTATGTAACAGGCCCAGAAAGTTGGTGATGGAAGCAATCTTGCTATTTATACTAACAGAAAATGTCAATATGGGATGTGTTTCTGGATTGACAAGTCACAAGACTTATCTAGGGTTGGGTGAGTAGCCCCAAACTTTTAGTCCATAGTGTGTTTTTAACAAGGTAAGTTTGTATTATATTTTGTTTTTTAAAATATATATATATATATAGTGTAACCCCGATATAAGAGAGTTGTCTGGACCAGATAAAAGTTATCTTATATTCGGGGTTTTTTCTTATATCTGGGTTTGGTCTATTTTATATACATTACCACAGGCTCGAATTTGGGACCAGAGAAAAATCTCTCTTGTATCAGAGTTTCTCTTATACCCGGGTTATACTGTGTGTGTGTATATATATATATATATAGAGAGAGAGAGAGAGAGAGTCTATTTTCATTGAGTATTTTGTTTGTGAAACTCATTGCAGACTGAGTGATTTCAGTTTTTTCTCACAAAGAGACTTCATGCCAAAACTTAGATATGAAAGTGTGCAGTGCATTTGTCTTTGTGACTTGTGAAAGCCATTAACATTGTTGAATAATTTATTTGCATCTAAAGTCAGAGCTAAAAGTGAATTTTCCGACCCAATGTCAAAGTTGGGTACCAGTACATTCTTTCTGTGGTAGCAAGATGAGGTGTTGTGTTCAATTGAAATCTGAGAATATTCAGTGAGTTGGCTGTTGTTTCATCAAAATTTAAAAATGGGCTAGTTTCTTTTTTTTAAGTGATAATTTTATGTTCATACAAATAGATACATGCAATTCCAATATGCATAGATCATAAGAAATATATATAAATTGTCGAAGCTGAGTGAATGAACCTAGTGAATAGAGTTTGTCTTTGATTAATTATATGTAGGTATAATGGGTCATAATGAAAGATGTGGTTCTTGTTGTGGGTCACTGTAAAAAAAAATGTGAAAAATGTTGCCATAGAGAATACTTCTGTGACTACTAAAATCTTAACCTCTTCATGTCCAAGATCAACTATTAACTATCCTATATATCCTTATAATCTACAATTCTTACATCTATAAAACAAATTAATTCAGTCATTCTCTATCTTGAGTGGGTCTTGAGCTTTGTATTGGGTGAACATTTGCTTATAAAAATAACTGATTAAACTTCATAGAAATTTCTAAATTTCCCTAGCATTAAACATTGTTTAATAGATAGTCATTTGGATCAAGAAATCAACAAACCAAGTTTGAATCCCAATTGAGTTTAGTTACATTCATTTTCATACAAATTTGCTTGAGAAAGGTATGAATCCATCTATTCTTTCCCCAGCTATAGGTTAAATAGTAGAGCAGACAGTTCTTTAGTTTTGGTTGGCAACTATCTAGGAGAAGTACAACACTGAATTAAAACCGCATATAGCCCTGGTGCAGCATATGCTATATAGCTAATGAAAGAATCATGGAGTTGACAATGACTCTATAATCCTGACAGAGGGATGGCTAGAGTACTGAGTAGAAGATGTCACTGGAAACTTATTGCTTCATTTCGATACATTTGTATATAGAAACATGTTACAGAAATTAACAAAACTTGGTTATAAACAACCGACAATTTGAAATGATTTGTTTGAACATTATTTTTGATCGATACTCATATTTAAGTAGGTATTCTGTTTATAATCAAACAGTATTATATATTTATTTCTACTGGCCTGATTATTTACGATAAATTTTTATTACGAAAATGTGTGTCATTTGGCAGGATTCAAACCTGCAACCCCTGTCCACATAGGGGAAAATTGTGTTATAGGCTTAAATTGACTTCGTTTAGACTGATCGCCATTCGTGGTTGAGAGGCTTAAGACGCACCAGATCACATGGTGGCTTCCCCTTATAAAGAGAATATCTATTTAAATACAAGTAGTGATAAAAAATAATGTTCGAATAAATCTTTTCAAATTCATATATATGTTTGTATTTTTGAACACATGCAGTTGTCGAATGGACAGGTTCTTAGAACAATTAGAAATCTTGTGCTATGTCCCTTCAATACATAGACGATTGTTGTTCTCTACAGCTTTCTATGACTTGTAGCCTATAACATCATTTCTCACTTTGCCAAGCCTCCTTCCTCCTCAGTTCTACACTCCATTCACACTCACTAGTTAGATGACCTTTTATCTCTATTGCCTTTGATATGCCCTGTTCTCTAAGTACTCCTGCCTTATTACGTGTCCAAGAAACTTCTTAGATACTTCTAAGTGCTTTTTTATGACCATTTTCTTTCTTTCTTGTTGCTTACTCACATTGTTCATGGAATTCTCAGCATCCTTTTGTAGAATCATGTTTTTGTTGCTTCCAGTTTTCTCTTCATTTGAGATTGTCAATTCCATACAAACAGATTGATATCACATAGCAATGCAACACACTTTTCTTTGTTTCTAATATAATTTTCCTGTTTCTTAGTAACTTGTTTAGCTTTTGAAAGGCATGTTTCGCTAATTTAATGTGCATTCAGATTTCAGAGCTGCATATTCAGTCCTCTGTTAAAAAACTTCCCAGATGTAATGTTTCAAAACGTTTTGAATTTATGCCAATAAAATTAATAGAAATTGTAACAGTCAAAAGGATTTGTGGATTAGTTACAAAAAAAAAAATTAGTTCAAGGCTCTTTATACAATCAAATAGTGCATGTTGGTCAGAATTAAAAATCTGGTCGATGACATTTATCTTGTCTACTCACGATGGATATATGCAGGAGAATTACTATCCTACATACATGAGAGTTGTTGTTGAGTTAATGTAAACATTAGATTTCTTTGTTTTTCTTATTTGTTATAAATCATCAGTTTAAATCATTATTTTTATTGCTATTGAAATTATGCTTTAAATAAAAAATTCACTCGTCAGTAATTTAATGGTTATCAGTACAAAAATTGGAACTGGCAAACAGAGTTCAAATTCTAACTTTAGCTTTTGCATTGACTTTCACACAAACATTTTTATAAAATGCATGAATTTATCTCTTCTCTCCCTCCTCACTAGTTATGGGTTAAATAGAAGGATGGAGATGAATCTTTACCCTTAGCCAGTAACCAGTCAAGGAGAAGGAAAGCTCTAAATTGAAAACCATAAAGAAAGTAACAGGAAACCACTCCATTATATTTCCCAAATAAGTCCTAGCAATTCATAGATAATAAAAAAAATTCAAGGAGCTATAATTATACAGGAGCTTCTCAAAGTAGTGGGTTATTGATGGCAGAGGTTATGTGAGCAGTAAAAGTAAGGAACATTGTTTATGAGAATACGTTTGAAAGATAGTGATTAACACTAGACTTGAATAGCTTAAGATTATAACAGTTAAGAAAGCATCCTCCTGGGATCAGTCAGTTAAGTGCCATACATGATACACACTTAGGCGATCATGTCTCGAAAGAGACATGACTGACTGGGCAGAAGATTATCCTGCAGTAGGTTGCCATTGCTTTCTGCGGTAGACTGGTTGCCAGCCAAGGCTATAGAACTAAATCTGTCCTGTTATTTAACCCATAACTGGAGGGAAGAGACAGATTAATACCTTTCCCAAGGGTATTTGCGCGTAAGTGAATGCAATGAATTCAGCTGGATATTACTTTATAGAACAGTATCCCTCCTGGGATACTGTTCCATGAAGTAAATGTTTTGGGCAAGAAGCTTGAAAAGGACCTTCGATATGTGGCAGACTGGGGTAAGAAATGGCTTGTGAATTTTAATGCTTCCAAAACGAAGCTGCTACTGATTAATCATCACAGACAATCGCCCCTACTCACCATTAGCATGAATCAGGCTAGTCTCCCTGAAAGCAAAACAGTGCGTCTCCTCAGCTTAACTCTCACAACAGACCTCAAGTGGAATGACTATAGAATCCATAGCTAAATCCACTGCTAAGAAAGTCAGTTCTCTGTGTAGGGCCAGGAACTTTTTTCTGCTTGAAATAATCCTGCACATATATAAATCTATCATCCGCCCATGCATTGAATACTGCTGCCATATCTGGTCAAGTGCTCCTGCTATCCACCTAGGTGTCCTTGACAAAATCCAATGAATTTAGCTCACTGGTGCCCCCTATATATGAATTTACTCGAGCCACAAGATTAGCAACTAGGTCCCACCCTTTTACTGTGAAACCAATAAATTGTAAACACAAATTCTACTCCAACTGCTTCTTTTCTCGCACTTCCCGCCTGTGGAATTCTCTTCCATTTACTTGCTTCCCCAACAGCTACAATCTCCAAGAATTTAAATGTAAAGTCAATAGTCATCTCCTATCTCACTAACCTGCATCCTCTCTCTCATGCTCTTTTCTCCATCCACTCCACTCTCATCAGTATTCTCATCCTTCTCTTACCCGCTTCCTGACACTCTTGTTCATAACGTTCCTCCTATGTAACCCCCTGCAAAACAGTGGCAATAAAATGCCTTGCTTGGGGCGATATGATTATTAAAAAAAAAAGCTATCTAAGTGATACTGACATCTTACTAATGGAATACAAAGTGAATGAGGATGGCTCGCCTCAGTGTACACTACCAGCCATAATTATTAGGCGACCCAAGTTTTTTTTAAAGAAATAATGTATTTCATACTATTTTTAGTAATTATTGCCAAATGAAAATAGAATGGTTCTTTTGTTTTTATTACTTTACAAAATTTTACAAGGCAAGGAAGCAATGATGAACTCCTCCAAGTCACCCTAAATGTTTTTCATTCTTTCATTGATGAAACTGCAATATAGGAAATGATTAAATATTTATAAATTCATCTGATGCACATGTTATTGTGCAGTATTAAGAAAAGAACCATTCTATTTTCATTTACAATTATTCACTTGGCAATAAATACTAAAAAAATAGTATTAAATACATCACTTTTTAAAACACTGGGGTTGCCTAATAATTTATGGCCAGTAGTGTACATAGCATTACAGGTTTTAGCTAGCGTGGTTAGACTAGGGGAAACTAAGAAATGTAGCTTTTCTGAACATTTTCCATGGACATAGAGATAGTAGTAAGAGATTTGCAATGTCTCGTCATGGGTGAAAAGGGTTGTAAGTTGAAAAATATTTCATTACCCACAAGGCTACATCGATGCTTTTGAACTCTATCAAGACCGGGCAGCTCCAGGCTAGATATGGCACCAGTACTCCATTTTTGACCTGACCTGGCTCTTGTAAAGCATAGCCGGAGTCTGGTATTTACTGGAGCAAATCAACCATTTTTGTAGAACTAAGTTTCCTTCAGTATTTAATTGTGTTAATGATAACTTGTCTTTGTTGACACATTAGTTTTATAACAACTTACATAAATTTCAGGGAAAATAAATATAACACAGGCACAACGTTCAAATAAATGGGGAAAAATGATCAAGTGGGTGATTTTGTATACTTTGTGACAAGGTATATTTCAAGAATGACCAAGAAGTTGCAATAAAATACCAAATAAGCCTCGGGTAGGCTGCTTCTGGAAAATATAAAGCTACTAGCAGTATAGCCCGGCGTTACTCGGGTGTAATGAAAGCTGTAAAACTAATCCATGGTCCTAAAGCTCAGACTCTTTGGACATTGGCACGAAAGACTAAAAAGCAATAGTTGTTTCCAGTTAAAGCGAAACCGTAGACTGAAAAAAAAAATGAATGGATGTAAGTCAAATTTTAATTGATATCAAATAAGTTTTTTTGTCATAAACTGAATTTTGATGGTTAAATAAGTCCTTTGTGTAAATGGTATCATGGCTGAGACTAAGAACTACAATTATATCTACTTAGAGCCAAATCCGAAGCAAAAACTAAAATAAAAGGGCTGAAAAAAAAATACAGACATACAGGCAAATAAACAGACACACACACAAACATCTTGCCTTTTATATATATATATATATTATCAATTTTCTGCACTATTGTAAGAACTGTAACCTTAAAATCTCTGAATATTGTTTCTTATGTCTTTATCTATGAGTGTATCAAATTTGATTAAAATCAGACCACTCCTTCTATAACCCGATTTTTTCGATTATCAATTTTCGATATTTATCAGGGGTACCTTGACACAAAACCTAGCTAAGAACACTCAGAGATGCTTATAGTACAACTGTGTAAATTTTCAAGAAAATTGGTTCAGCTGTTTTGGAGTCTATAGGTAAGGGACACACGCACACAGAGATAAAGTTCCATTTATAAATAAGTTTAGATGCTGAAACGAACAAGGGTACCAATCCAGATTAAATCGAAAATATTCTTTATATACATTTTTGTATTGGTTTAGATTGTGTGACATAGACCAATAAACCAATAATAATAAAAGTGATAAAAGCTGAATAAAACTGACTAAATTCACAAATAGATATACTGGATATCAAAATTTAAATTTAAAGGCTGATTGTCTCTGTTTCTTTATGATTTCAATGTAAATTGCAACTAGCATTTGTTATATCTCTCCTGCTTTTGAAATATAAGACTAATTTCTTAATAAAACTATTGTCTGAAGAAGTTATTTGTTAGAATGAAACATGTCACTAAGTTTTTTAAATTTGTTATTCACTTGTCCATAATAATAGAAACTATATTATAATACCTTATAATAATAATGATAATACAATAATACATCATAATACCTTATGTTCTTAAACATAAGGTATGCTAAAAGCAACAAGAGTACCACTTCACACTAAAATTAAGATATACTTTATATACATTTTTCCAGTTGTTTTGTTTGGTGTAGATTGTGTGACATGGACTTGAAAACTTTCAACTCAAATTGAAACATTCCAAAAACCATATGATGTACATAGTCACAGATCACAAGCTGATAGAAAAAAGGATAAGATAACCACTCTTAGAAATAAAACCAATAAATGTTAGATATTATCTGTAGTAAAACCTTGAAGCTCTATCAGCACATTAAAAGGTTTTGCGAAATTGTCTTGAGGATATGGTATATAGATTGATTCATTTTTCACTGCTTATCAACCTTTTGTAGATTATTTAAAACTGGAATATATTTTTGGATTCTGATATTTTTTTTTTAGGTAGGTGTTGGATAATAATGATTTGGGGGTGTAATAATGATTTTGTGATACAAGCCCTACTATTTAACCCATAGTTAAGAAAAAAAAGCCCAGAATTCTGTCAAAATTTGCGAAAAATTTTTCATCCCTTAATAGTCCATTGTACTTAGTTTAATTTGTAATGTATATAAATGTAAGTAGAAAAAAGCAAATGTTGATAAGATACTGAGGGTCACAAAGCACTGCCTGAGACCTCCAACCTGGCCCAATCTCAATGAGAAACAGCAGGCAAGTAAATTATTTCAAAGGAAAAGGTAGAAACTGTGTGTTCAGGAAAAACATTTCATGGTGTTTTCCATTGAACCATAGCAATCTTTTCTTTCTGAGTTTTTATATACATCTTGTATCTCTTTAGTCTAGAAGCCTTGTAACCTGGCTATAATATGTAGAAAACAGAAATTGACCTCTAAGGAAAAACCATCTTTATGAATATATTTTTAATATATTTTATGTAAGACATGTTGTAATATAGCAATCTAGCCCCCACCCGAAGAAAGTTGATGCAATCGATATTTCCCGTCGATGAAGGGGTCAGCGAATGACAGGACAGGTGTTTGAGAAATACATCCTGTCGGCGTCTGGAGCGGATGTCGCAGGGTTATGAGTCGGGCTCGTTTGACCTTATTTCCGACAGCGGCGGAAATGACTACGGAAGTAAACAAAACAGGTGTCTCTTGGAATTACGTGGGCGTTGCGTAGGCGAGACAAAACCGGAAGGAAAAGTCCTGGTTCTAGAAGACTATAAAAAGAAATCGACACACAGATTCGCCAGCAGAGAACGGCCAGTGGAAGCAGAGAGACACCACAGGCAAGACTTACACTCCCGTCGACTCATTCTATGTGCGCTCTCACTCTTCCATTCTCTGTTCCACACAGGCTCGTCGTCAGGAATAGAAATATAATCTTATATTTTTATATATGCGTGTTCTCGTTGTTTGTCGTCGTACAGTGATATATAACATACACAATTTGGTGCCGTGACCAGGATATGAACAACTCCCGAAGAAGTTGACGATAGGAGTCAGTGCTGGCATAGTTGGAGTAATAATAATCCTTGGAATAATAGCTAGGAAGCGGATTTTTAAGTGTGAAAGAAGCAACAGTGCTTCGGGAAAGGAAATTGAGTTATCCATTGTGAATAGTGCTCCGGGGTCAACGGGTGTTCAACACTCAAATGTCTCTGCGTTAAACAGAGAGATGTCAACAAATCAGATATGCTTGGATTCGAATCCAGAGGAAGTAGTTAAAGGAAAAGAAAACATTGTACAAACTAAGGAATTATGAGTCACGGGTCCATTTTTTTAGACTAAATTAAGATAGATGAAACCTCTAATCCTCCACAAGTAAATTGCATGCGGATTAACGTTGGAATCAGGGTAATTTTCTTCATTTTCTATTGAACATTTCTCGGTCAGACTATGAATGATATGTACTGCAGATAATGGCCATTTTTCTGTGTTCAAACATAGTATGTTTGAAATTAAATTAAATTAAATGAAGTTACATGTGTAACAATAAACTCGAGCGGAAACACGCATGGTGTTGGTCAAAGGTCATTTACTCGATGTCAGTTTAGAAACTGGGGCGCAGTTACCGCCTATGATCATATGATCGTGCATCGAGGCGTCTACACGTATGGACAGAGTCGAGAAAGGAAACGAACATTGAAAGTTACAGAAACTTAAAAGTAAGAAGAAAAAAAAAAAAAAGAGAAAAGGAGAAGGGAAAAGGAAGAAGAAAAAAAAAAGAACAATGAAACATCGAGCTAGGAGAACATTATGAAAATTCCACAATGGACACGAACATTGTTGGGTTGCCGATGTAGGCTCCCCTATATTTTTTTTTTTTGTTTTGTTTCGGCGTGCACATGTTTTGTACAATTGTCGGGCTTGTGTGGCATGGGGGTGTGTGGGGGTGTTGCGCTTAAAATGTTCTTATGTGAACATTTTGGAAAATGGGAGGGCGAGGAGTGTAATATAGCAATCTAGCCCCCACCCGAAGAAGGTTGATGCAATCGATGATATTTCCCGTCGATGAAGGGGTCAGCGAACGACAGGACAGTTGTTTGAGAAATACATCCTGTCGGCGTCTGGAGCGGATGTCGCAGGGTTATGAGTCGGGCTCGTTTGACCTTATTTCCGACAGCGGCGGAAATGACTACGGAAGTAAACAAAACAGGTGTCTCTTGAAATTACGTGGGCGTTGCGTAGGCGAGACAAAACCGGAAGGAAAAGTCCCGGTTCTAGAAGACTATAAAAAGAAATCGACACACAGATTCACCAGCAGAGAACGGCCAGTGGAAGCAGAGAGACACCACAGGCAAGACTTACACTCCCGTCGACTCATTCTATGTGCGCTCTCACTCTTCCATTCTCTGTTCCACACAGGCTCGTCGTCAGGAATAGAAATATAATCTTATATTTTTATATATGCGTGTTCTCGTTGTTTGTCGTCGTACAGTGATATATAACAATGTTATACAACTGTAATTGAATCACAAAATGGAAAAATCATGTTATATCTTTGAAAAAGGACATTTTCAGATTAATAATGATTTTTGTAAGTGGAACCTTATATATATAGACATAGAGGTGGAATACAAAAAATTCCAATATAGAATTGAAAACAGCATTTGTGGTATTTCGTACCCCTACTCTCCATATATAAGATTCTGTCAATAAAAAAATGATTAGTTTTTTTCAAGGATATAATTTAGAAGTTTTTTTTCATTTTGTTATCTTATGTTCAGTATAATTTATATAAAATCAAATTTAATTATATTAATATGAGAAGAGGCTCATCCCTTGTTTCCTGTTTAGGATGCGGTTTCCGGTTTTCTCTTTGCCAATCTTTTCACTCTTTTCTTTTTTGCTTTTTTTTTTCAATTGGAGTAGATAGACTAAACTATTGCCCAGTTCACACTCCACCCACATCTATTGAACAGGTGAAGAGGCTCATCCCTTGTTTCCTGTTTAGGATGCGGTTTCTGGTTTTCTCTTTTCCATTCTTTTTACCCTTACGTAGCCCCCTGTGCATCAGTGACGTTATCGCCTTGCTTGGGGTGATATGATTAAAAAAAAAAATAAACAAATAATTTATATAAATATAAAGAATGTAGTTCTGACAAAAAGAGAAAGTGATTTATTGAGCCAAAAATATATTGAAAGAGCACTAACTTCCGAATCTTTGATAAATTTGCATCAAGGTTTGTTCAACATACCAACTTTCCTCAGAAAATTAAAACTCAAGCAGCAGATCTATAGATGTGTAGGTTGGAAATCAGTACGGAAATTGAAATTAGTGATCCAAATTAAAATTCTGAACTAATCTGTTGCATTCTCTTTCACACAAATGTCCATGTGAAAGGCATGAATACATCCCTTCTCCTCCCCATAGGTTAAATAACAGTAAATTCTCTAGCCAGTCAATGAAAAGAATTTTGAACTTTTAACTGTAGCAAAGTCAGTAGAAAACTCTCTCGCAAAAATTTATGCTAGTTAAAAGATAATAAAGAACGAAATCTATAGAGAGATATGATTACTTACATTCTGGAGAGGGAGGGTATTTTTTTTTAAAGTAGCCAATCTATACACTAATAACAATAGATTAATAAACCATATGAATTTCTAGAATTATCATGCGCCAAATTAGGGGTAACAATAGGGAAATTTACTAAGATAAGGTTAAAAATTGCAAAATTATTAATTTAAAAATACAAGGGTAAGTCAAAGATTCTCAGCACTTTTATCATATATCTTTAGACAGGAGTGCAGATAATTTTTTACTTTTCCTCATATAATGCTCAGAGCTAAGGAGAATAGTTTTTTTTTGATTGTGTGATTTTCTTTATTACAACTTATCAACCTTTTGTATGTTATTTAAAGTCAGAAAATATTTTTAGATTGTAAGTATTTCTTTTATTTTGTGATAATAATAATTTACTGATACAAGTCCTACTAGTCTAATCTAAATCTATCTAAATCTAAACTTATTTATAAATGGAACTTTGTGTGTGTGTGTGTCCATTACCTATAGACTCCGAAACGGCTGAACCCATTTTCTTGAAAATTTGCACAGTTGTACTATAAGCATCTGCGAGTGTTCTTAGCTAGGTTTTGGTCCAAGTACCCCTGATAAATATCGAAAATCGATAATCAAAAAAATCGGGTTATAGAAGGAGTGGTCCGATTTTAATCAAATTTGATACACTCATAGACAAAGACATAAGAAACGATATTCAGAAGTTTCAAGGTTGCAGTTCTTACAATAGTGCAGAAAATTGATAATATATATATATAAAAGGCAAAATGTTTGTGTGTGTGTGTGTCTGATTATCTGTTTGTATGTCCTTTATACAAATCCACAATTTTTATCCGATTCTCACCAAACTTCACACATATTCTTTAGGCTGAGTCTGAGCTCTAGGACCATGGATTAGTTTTAAAGCTTTCATTACACCCAAGCAATGCCGAGCTATACTGCTAGTTAACCCATAGATTTGTAGAGACAAGGTGGATTTATACCTTTCTCAAGAATATTTGCAAATAAGTGCTTATGATAAACATGACTGGAATTGGAACTCTACTTTTCAATTTGCATTTTTGAATTGTTATACATTACTTCGCCCATGCACTAAAAATTGCAGTATCTGGTATTCCCAAACAATCTTCCATTTAATTCCATTTAAGTACTGACCCGGCTTGATATTGTTTAATTTCAGTAATTGTATGAGCACCAGTGTTTCATGATATGGCTGTAATCCAGAAAGGGAGTAGTAGATCAACATCAATGAAAAGTGAGAAGAAAAATTAAAACCTTGTCTAGGTTGAAATATATATATATATATATATATATATATATAGTATATCGAGGCAGCAAGTAATTTTCTAAACATATGCTGTTAAATATAAGAGACAATGAATGTCTATTATGTTTAATCATGAGCCGTTCTAAACGTCGTATTTTTGCTTTGATTTCAGTTGAAAATAAAGACAAAAATTCTCCAACATTTGGATAATTATTTATTGGTTTTCTTGTAAGCTTTCGCCTCACATGAGCCATAAGCGGAGTTTTATGTCAACACAAAATAAAATCGTTGGTGATGGTGGATTTTATAATATTTCAGTTTAAACAACCTCTCTGAAGATGGCTCATGTGAGCTGAAAGTTTAGAAGAAAGCCAATAAATAATTATCCAAATGTTGGAGAATTTTTGTCTTTATTTTCAACTGAAATCAAAGCAAAAATACGACGTTTAGAACGGCTCATGATTAAACATAATAGACATTCATTGTCTCTTATATTTAACAGCATATATATATATATATATATTGTGTGTATTTTGGCAGCATTTTTTCATTAATGCAGGTTTCATTGAATAATATAGACAAGTTTTGTCTATTAATTTTGTGTAGGATCCGTTCATACCGTCTGATATACTTGATGGTGATGTCGTTAAAAGACAACAAAAAATCACAGTATTTGTTGAATTTTTTATCAGGTCTAAGCTTTCGGCTCACATAAGCCATTATCAAAGAGTAAATAATAACACACTGTAAACATAGAACATTTACAGTGTGTTATTATTTACTCTTTGATAATGGCTTATGTGAGCCGAAAGCTTAGACCTGATAAAAAATTCAACAAATACTGTGATTTTTTGTTGTCTTTTAACGACATCACCATCAAGTATATCAGACGGTATGAACGGATCCTACACAAAATTAATAGACAAAACTTGTCTATATTATTCAATGAAACCTGCATTAATATATATATATATATATATATATATATATATATGCTTTTTAGTTCTTATTATATTACCATAATTTACCATGTTATATATTGAAGTGTTAGAATAAATATATTTTGACATATCTTGTTAATAAGTCATAACACTGGTATTACTGGTTATATCAACATGTTCTGCATATGTCTGTGTATGCATATATATTATCTCCTGAAATATGGCTTCTCTATTGTGATTACTAGAAGCTGTTTGAATGCGTTCATCAACAATTTTTGCGTGAAATACTAGGAATCAATAAGAGAATACCTTGAATGCATGTCATGAAAGAAGTCAATTTGACAGCATAGAAGCTACGATTCTGAAATATAGATTTCATTGAAGTGGTCATATTGCTTGCATGATTGACAACAGGATTTCAAAGCTTTTGCATAGAGAGCTAGCTAAAAAGAAGTGACTAGCCCATAAGCCAAAGAAGTGTTATAAAAAATGATGGCCTCCTACTGGTCTGTGCCAGTTCACGTGAATTGATTTTAAAACTATAAAAGCTTAGCGATCTGGTATTTTTATACTTTCATAGCATTTTTTGTTTGGGGGTTCACTATTTTCCCATAGCTGGGACTCTAACTGGTGCTACCACCCTGGGTCAGGATCAGGGCCATAGCTGATGCTAAAAAAAAACCGGGCACAGAGAAAATTGCCCAGATTTATTAGTTGACAATATGATGACGTTATCAGTGTCATCCGTTTCCAGAAACTGATTTTTTCAGATTTTTTCAGCCATTCCAATGGAAATTAGGCACAGAACGTGAACGAAAGCAGGAAATCGGGTTCAGACTTTCTGAGTATAACCAATCTTTTCTCCCAAAATTAATAAACAAACAGATTTTTACTGCGTTCATTCGGATGTTTTCTTCGTTTTTCTTACTTTCTTTCGGTCTTTCTTTGTGAATTGTTTAGTTTGATTTCTGATGAAGACATTTTTCCTTGCCCGGATTTTCACTGATTGCACGGATTGGCCCGGACCCGTGCCCTGTGTGCCCGGTAGTCAGATATGGCCATGGTCAGGATGGACCTGGGAACAACAGCAATTAAGAGGTGGTTTTATGCTCTTCAAACCTCTAATCTTCTGATCAGTAGCTTTGTTGCAAGATATAGTTTATCATCATATCCAGAAGTGCTGTGTGGTGTAATAGACAATGCACATATACAATTTAGTGTAAAATTATTATAACAATTCTCACTCCTTCTGGATTACAATTGTAAGAAAGAAATTCTACTTACATTTTTCCCAATAACTTTTTTATAATGTTAGTTTTTGTAACATTATTCTGAAGGGAACTATGGGTAACTCACTATTAGCGAGTTAATATTCAGTATCTTCATTTAAAGTCAACATACTAAACAAATCCTTTAACTAATGCACAATAATGTTCTCGGAATAATTCTTTCGAGTAATTAACTCAAAAACAATCTCTTCAATGATGCACAACACCAGAATGATGCATAATACAGAATACACTCAGACATCTGTCTGGGTGCTTTATATACGAAATATTTATGGTTACGTGATCCCAGTAGCAGAATTCATTCAACAGTTACGTTTGTTGCCTGAAAATCTGTGTCAATGTCAATATTAACACTTTCTTCCTTCATAATAAACTTTTACTTTGTGGAACTGACTCCCTTATAGATGTTTGCTGTATGCTATGATCTTGATCTCTTGAAATCAAGGATCAATTGTGACCTTTCCTCCATATCAACGTAATTCTCTTCCTACTTCCTATTCTTACATACATATCACATTTCATTTAGTAACCCTCTGCTTGTATTAGATGAACTTAGTAAATTGTCAATGAAATAGTTGTCTTAATTTATGTATTAATGTGCTATAAGTAGTCATACTCATTACTCTATCACGTTGAATACACCGGTTCTCGCTCGATCACCGAAGTTAAGCAACGTTGAGCCTGGTCAGTACTTAGATGGGTGACCACTTGGGAATACCAGGTGCTATAAGCGTATAGTGACAGATGTGCGTTGTGGTGCAGTGGATATCGGCTCAGAAAGAGAAATTGGTGAGCCGAGTTCGAATTCCAGTTGAATACCCTGCATTCACTTAAGCACTGGTACCCTTGGGAAAGGTATTAATCCGTCCATTCCCTCCAGTTATGGGTTAAATAACAAGGGTAGGACTTGGGGACCCTGCTCTTAAAAACAAATCCCAATGAATCGTGAAAAGAAAAATGTAAAAATAAAATAACCTTACCCAAAAATCACTGGTTATGACCTTAAAAATGATCCCATAAGGATTGATAGGTCGTTAAGCCTAAAAAACAAACAATCAATTAGTGATCACTCAACACTTATATACACACAAAAACATATATGTAGTGCTCCAATACTTTCAATCTGACAAAAGCTACCTTCCCAAAAGGTAAATATGACACAATTTCAGTTTAATGTGCACTTTTACATCCATTCAAAATTTGTCCAGTTTTTTTTTTAATCATTTCACCCTGAGCAAGGCGTAAGTGCCACTGATGTGCGGGGGTGCTACATAACTGAAAGAAAATTAATTAGAGGAGGGAGAAGAGGATTATAAAACAATTAGAAAGAAGCAATAGAAAGATGAAAATGCAGGTGTGATGACAGTTGCAAGGGGGGAGAGAAAGGGAAGGATATACGGGGTGGGGGAAGGGCTAGAGTCAATTAGTCTTGGACATTATGGTGTACTCTTGACTCTATCGTATTAGGACAGCAGGTAAGTGTAAAAGCATGGCATTAGCTGAACAATAGAAGTTAAGAATTAAATTATTCAAATATATTAATTCATTTTTGCATGAATAACATATAGTTTTATGATATCCATTATTTTATTTTTTTTTTATTTAAGTGAGACAAGAATGTTGTCTTTTAAGAAAATATTGAAAATGACAGCTTAAGTCATTTTTTTAATCAACAAGTTTAAATTTGTACTATTTGAAATTGTCAGTAAGGAATGCTTTCTATTAAATTATCATCATTCTGTGGCCTTGGCCGAGATTCAAAATCTTGTCAGTAGCTGAATACTTGATGCTTCGCGAGAGCTACCAAGGGTGTTTTTATTGTGATACCATCACTAGATAGGTTATCTACCATGGCTTAAGAGAGGCCCATTCACCCTCACTGAGAGAAGGATATCCCGCGCCAGTTTCCTAACCTGGTATTTTTTACAACCTCGTGGTTTCTATTAAAAATGCATGTATTAATTTCTATTTCTACATTTTCTTCAGTTCTAAATCTTGGTAAATGAAATAAAGTTTATTAGATCTAAATGGCAAGACATAATAGAAACTTTTGAATCATGGTGGAGGGGTGTAGGTAGTGTAGTAGGAATTCATATAAATGTCCACATTTGAAAATTAGTTCTGAGATTTTGCAATGTTTATATAGATAAATCATTAAAATAAATAAACTTAAAATTAGGACTATTTTAAGCATCATACTGTTTTAAAAGTGTCATATTTTGCTTGGAAGTTAAATTCAACACAATAAAATGCAGAAAGTCATGTCAGCAATTATCTCTCTCTCTCTCTCTCTCTCTCTCTATATATATATATATATATATATAACCAAGTATGGGTGGAATAATATTCCCCATCCAAAGAAACACTATTTTTAAAAAAGTGCTCAATACAAAGTAGAGCTAATAATAATAATATTTATTAATAAATTATAACATTGATATGTTACAATATCACTACAAAAGTAGCTATTTTGTTTCGACACTTTTTGTGTCTTATCAAGTGATGTGGTTATTTCAAAATAATGAAAGAGGTCTTGCTTGTTCTTAACCTTTTAAAGCCATTCATTTTTAAATAACCACATCACTTGATAAGACACAAAAAGTGTCGAAACAAAATAGCTACTTTTGTAGTGATATTGTAACATATCAATGTTATAATTTATTAATAAATATTATTATATATATATATATATATATATATATATATATATATGAGAGAGAGAGATTAGAAATATGAACACAGAAAATCTTTAAAAATAGCTACTTTTGTAGTGATATTGTAACATATCAATGTTATAATTTATTAATAAATATTATATATATATATATATAATATATATATATATATGAGAGAGAGAGACTAGAAATATGAACACAGAAAATCTTTAAAAATAGCTACTTTTGTAGTGATATTGTAACATATCAATGTTATAATTTATTAATAAATATTATTTTATATATATATATATATATATATATATATATATATATATATATAGAGAGAGAGAGAGACTAGAAATATGAACACAGAAAATCTTTAAAAATATAGATGTTCTGTGATGAATGCAACCATTCTTGTCTAGAGACCTGATGAATGATTAAATAAATTATAAAACTGAGTTGACTTCATTAAGTATTAAACAGTTTTACTACTTTTTAAATAATTATATATTGATTGTTTACTTACTTAGTTTCTGGTCATTATAAAATTAGACCAGTGCATATTTTTATTAAAAAGTGTTCAATACAATTATATTGTAGAACTTTTAAATATTTTCTATTTGTAAACGAGTTATTACGCGACATAGGTTTCTACCATGAGTGGTGTCTTCAAGTAATTTGCAATAACAAATAGAAAATATATATATATATATATATATATATATATATATATACCACACACACACACACACACACACACACACACACACACATATATATATATATATATGTATATATATATATATATATATATATATATATATATACTCACACCCACACACACAATAGGCCAAAAGTTTGGGGAAATCTGGATTTTGTAAATTTCACATATTCTTTGGTTTAATTAACTGCTACTAAGCTAGTATACTGAATCTATTTAAACCCATGACATCTAATTTTTTAAAGAGAGGTTTCATAAAATTTAAAATCTGACAGCCATAAGATTACCATTAACCAGCCAGGTAGCTTATATGAAAAAACCTAAATTTTTTAAGAAACCTCATGCAGTTGATTTACTAAGCACCGCTTAGATATGGCACAAGGCCGAAGGTATGGGGTACCCAGTGAAGAAACCTCATGCAGTAATGAGTTAATTTTGTTATTGAATATATAAAACCTTTCAAGAAGAGAACATTCCTTTCACTTGAATGGAACTAGTCAGTCAGTTTAGGTGCCATACGTGATACACGCTTGGGCGATCATGTCTCTTTCGAGACATGACTGACTGGGCAGAAGATTATCCCGCAGTAGGTTGCCATTGCTTTCTGCGGTAGACTGGTTGCTGACCAAGGCTATAGAATCCAATCTGCCCTGCTATTTAACCCATAACTGGAAGGAATAGACAGATTAATACCTTTCCCAAGGGTATTTGCGCATAAGTGAATACAATGAATTCAGCTGGAATTCGAACTCGGCTCCCCGGTTTCTCGTTCCGAGCCGATATCCACTGTACCACAACGCACATCATGGAACTAGTAAACTAGTTTTAAAAAAATGCTTATACCCTTTAATATTTAGGTGATTCTTTGAAAGCCAGAGGATGGCTATAAACCTTTGGCATATAGTCTCTCTGTGAGTGTGTGTATCTGGTCTGGTGCTCCTGCTATATATCTAGAAATTCTTTGTACAATCCAAAGACTTAGTCATACTTATAAGTCCTGACATCTCGCCTTCAGTCACTTCAGTCCCACTGCCATAACATAGCTTCCCTGTATCTCTTTAAATGTTTTAATGGTCATTGTTCTGATGAACTTTCCTCTATAGCACCTAAACTTCATGAATTTAAATAAAGTACTAGATTGGCAATGAGGTCCCATCATTTTACATGTGAAATGGTTAGAAGTAACCAGAAGTTCTATGCTAACAGTTTCTTCTCCTACACTTCTTGCTTGTAGAACTCTCTTCCGGCTTCCAAATGTATTCTGATTTTCAAAAATTTAAATGCAATATCAAATGTTTTATTGTTCACTCCTTAACAATTTTTTCCCCCCATATTCTGTAACACTCAGTAATCCCTTGCATCTTAGTGGCTTTAATGCTATGCTTGGGGTGAAATGATTAAAAAAAAAAATGTTTTACCAAGAACAGTTTCAGAATTGTGTGGCACTCACTGGCCAGAGTAACTAACAACTTATCTGTGTTGAGCATCTTGTAATGCCTACAATACAGGAACCTGTCAGTATTGGCTATGGGTGTAACAAAATTTCGCTGCTTCAGTCCTGATAAATATGTTAGCTATAACATAAAAAAGCCATAAGATTACCATTAACCAGCCAGGTAGCGTATACGAAAAAACCTAAGTCCAAGTGTTTATTCACTTAATTTTTTTTTCTAATTAAACATTGTGGCATGACAGTAACAAGATATTTTGTCAAGCTTTCTGAGGATTAGTGCAGGAAAATATAGATTTATGACTTTTCAATGGTATCTAAACTTATTTATAAATGGAACTTTGTCTGTGTGTGTGCATGTGTGTGTGTGTGTGTGTGTGTGTGTGTGTGTACGTTACCTATAGACTCCGAAACGGCTGAACCGATTTTCTTGAAAATTTACACAGTTGTACTATAAGCATCTGCGAGTGTTCTTAGCTAGGTTTTGTGTCAAGGTACCCCCGATAAATATCAATAATCGATAATCGAAAAAATTGGGTTATAGAACGAGTGGTCTGATTTTAATCAAATTTGATACACTCATAGACAAAGACATAAGAAACGATATTCCAAAAGTTTCAAGGTTGCAGTTCTTACAATAGTGCAGAAAATCGATAATATATATATATATATATATATATATATAAGGCAAGATGTTTGTGTGTGTGTCTGTTTATCTGCCTGTATGTCTGTATTTTTTTTTCAGCCCTTTTATTTTAGTTTTTGCTTTGGGTTTGGCTCTGAGTAGGTATAATTGTAGTTCTCAGTCTCAGCCATGATACCATTTACTCAGAGGACTTATTTAGCCTTCAAAATTCAGTTTATGGCGAAGAAAACTCATTTGATATTGATACCAGGAAATCAAAATTTGATTTACATCCATTCATTTTTCTTTCAGTCTACGGTTTTGCTTTAACTGGAAACAACTATTGCTTTTTAGTCTTTCATGCCAACGTCCAAAGAGTCTGAGCTCCAGGGCCATGGATTAGTTTTAAAGCTTTTATTACACCCGAGCAATGCCGGACTATACTGCTTGTTAGTATAAAGTGAGCATAAATAGAACAATGTCAGAATTTGAACTCAATTTGCCCATAATTGTTATCCTCCATGTTCCATAGTGAGATGTCATGATATAAATATTCTCACAACTGGTGACTGTGATTGCACCAAATTTTGACAGACAGACAGTTATATAATGGTGAATAAAAAAAAGATAATAGATAAAAATGAAGAGACAGTGAAATAAATCAGCTGATCCTTACATATATCAGACTACTGAATTGATTTGACCTTGACCTTAATATCTCAGACTTTTACTATTCAGTTTGATCTATAAAAGCAACTCTCAAGGACTCAGTGGAAAGCTATTCCTGCAAAGAAGCCAAGTCAGTTGATTTGTCAGGCAATGCTTCAGATGCATCCACAGACTTGAGTGAAATGCCAGGTATGCATGTTTTAACAGTGTTTAAGTGTGATAAGGATTTAGCTGAAGAACAGGAAAAGAACAGGTAACGAAAAAGAAAACCAGACACATGGTAAATAACTAAAGAGAATTGTATTCAAGAAACACATCATTCCAAGAGCTGTACAGACTATTGATTCCATTTGTTTTGTTACTTTTGTTATTATCATATTTCAGCTGATTAATTCTATCATCTTATTCAGAATTCCCATCTATCTATCGCCCAGTTCACACTCCACCCATGTCTATTGAACAGGTTAAGAGGATCATCCCTTGTTCCCTGTTTAGGATGTGGTTTCCGGCTTTCTCTTTTCCAATCTTCTCACTGTTTTTTTTTTTTTTTTTCATTTGGAGTAGATAGATCTATCACCCGGTTCACACTCCACCCATGTCTATTGAACAGGTTAAGAGGCTCATCCCTTTTTCCCTGTTTAGGATGTGGTATCCGGCTTTCTCTTTTCCAATCTTCTCACTGTTTTTTTGTTTTTTTTCAATTAGAGTAGATATATCTATCTATCGCCTGGTTCACACTCCACCCATGTCTATTGAACAGGTTAAGAGGCTCATCCCTTGTTCCCTGTTTAGGATGTGGTATCCGGCTTTCTCTTTTCCAATCTTCTCACTGTTTTTTTTTTTTTTTAATTAGAGTAGATATATCTATCTATCGCCTGGTTCACACTCCACCCATGTCTATTGAACAGGTTAAGAGGCTCATCCCTTGTTCCCTGTTTAGGATGTGGTTTCCGGCTTTCTCTTTTCCAATCTTCTCACTTTGTTTTTTTGTTTCAATTGGATTAGATAGATCTATCTATTGCTCGGTTCACACTCCACCCGCGTCTATTGAACAGGTTAAGAGGCTCATCCCTTGTTCCCTGTTTAGGATGTGGTTTCCGACTTTATCTTTTCCAATCTTTTCACTATTACGTAGCCCCCTACACATCAGTGGCCTTACCACCTTGCTTGGGGTGATACGATTAAAAATATATATATATATATATATATATATATAGTGGGGGATCATTATCTTTTTTTTTTTTGTTAGTGTGATTTCTTCTACAGCCTTCTTTAGGTGTACAATCCATATATAAAGAGATCATTGAGATTCAAAGAGTTTTTTGGGCTAGTGATCTCATTTGTCTTGATTGCAACATATTGGCTGATTTCTTCTACAGCCTTCTTTAGGTGTATGATCAATGGAATTCATTGGGATTTAAAGATATTTCTGGGCTAGTGATCTTATTCTTTTTCTTGTTAGCTATGTACCAAAAATATTGTAAACTTTTTGGTACTTCTGATTTGTAAACAATATCTGCAATCTGTTTCCTCTCTCATACACTCTACTAGAGTGCAACATGTCTAGCCTTTCAATACAGTTGTAGCCATCCTGCTTGTCAACTCGTTCTTCCCATTTTTTTGTTTGTTTGTTTGTTTTTTTCCTCATTTACATATGTGAATATAATCTCACAAGAGAATATCTGACACCGTGATCTACTTATTTTAAATGTGTAGCTTGCAACAACTCTGTTTTTTTTTCTTACAGTTCACATGTGAGGTATATTTGAATCTGTGTTTACCCCAGAAGTAAGCCATTTTCTTCTAGCGTTGCAAAAGATGCATGCAATACTTGGTGTCTTTCCACTCTGCTGTAGTTCCCTACAGTATAAAGGCTGATTTGTTCTACAACCTTCTTCAGTTGTACAATCCATATATAAGGAGATCATTGTGATTCAAACTGTTTTCTGTGCTCGTGGTCTCATTCTTTTTCTTGTATTTAATCATTTTACTGTTAGTACAACATATTGGCTTATTTGCTCTACAGTTGTCGTGGTGTGCCCAATCACTACTCCCACTTTGTGTAAACGATCCCAGATATGCCTGTCGACAGAAAACGGTCACGACCCATGTGTGCTAAAAATAGCAATAGCAAAGAAGATGATCAGTTGGAGACGGTAAAAATCGTGTCTTTATTTTTCTTTTCTTAAGCGATCAGTGAATGGTGTGGCGATGGAGGTTGTGTATCAGAAGTGGTATCTGGATGTTGATGTGCGCTGGAACCAGTTGCTGGACATCAATGGGCACTGAAACAGGTCGTCGGGCATCAGTGGGCACAGGGACAGGTCACTAGACGTCAGTGGGCTCTGCAGCAGGTTGTCGGATGTCAGTGGAATGCTGCAGTAGGTAGCTGGTGGCTGCAGGAATTAGCTGGGGTCTGCAAGAGTTAGCTGGAAACTGCATTAGTGAGCTGGATGCTGCTGGAAACTGCAGGAGTGAACTGGATGCAGCTGGAGACTGCAAGAGGGAGCTGAGTGTCACGGGAAACTGCAGGAGTGAGCTGGATTGCCACTGGGCTCGGTCAATTTGACTGGCTGCGTCAAAGTCGTGATGCAGTGAGGCTTCTTGCCCCACTAGCCGAGAGGTCCCTTGCTGTGAAATCGCTGACATTCATACAAATATGTTCATGCAACAGCAGTGAGCTTGCTAAACAAATGACTATAATTAATTTCAGGCCGTATTAATTACAGTCAAAAATGTATTCGGTGTTTGTTGAGTGTATTTAGATTAATTTTGGTTTGAAATTAAATATCTTTTGTTTTTGTTTCGTGGCGAAAATTAAGTTTTTGTGTTTTTTTTGTTTGTTTGAAAAGAGGTTGTTGCTATTTTTAGACCACATGGGTTGTGACTGTTTTCTGTCGACAGGCAGGCATATCCGGGATTGTTTACACAAAGTGGGAGTGGTGATCGGGCACACCGCGACACAGTCTTCTTCAGGTGTACAATCCACATATAAGGATATCATTGGGATTCAAAGAGTTTTCTGAACTAGTGGCTTTATTCTTTTTGTTTCTGCTACTACTCCTGAAAATTCAGCTGGTTCTTAATTTTCAAAAGAGACTATTGTCTAGCATTGCATGGTGCAAGCAAGGGTGGGTGACCATTTCCTTTGCATCTCTAAAAAGGTCAGTGAACTAACTGAAACTTTTTGATAAAAGCAAAATTGACCATTTTTGCCAAAATAATTTATTAATTCAGGAAATTGCCAACTGAATTGACCCCACCCCTCAAAAATAAACAAGAATTAATTATTAAGGAAGTTATTTATATAAAGGCGTTTCAATTAAAATATTCAGATTTTTTTTCTCGTTTTCATATTGTGTTGTTCATCGACATGTGATAACTAGTGAACTTCAGCCTGACACTTTCTTTACAATAATTCTTTTTTGTTTAACATCTGTAAATAGGTGCAATCCCATGTATTTACCATTCCACTGTATACTTGTATGAGGTTTTGTTTTCTCAATAAATTCTCAACCCATTTCTGAAATATATCATTGATTATAACAAGATAGGAAAACAAAACATGACACAAAGTAAATGTATTGCTCTTAATTACTCTATTTCAAATTTTACCTGAAATTCCAATTTTAGAATAAGTTTTGAAAATCTGCTGAAAAAATAAAGAATAATAAATTAAGGACTATTAATGGAAATGTTCAACTTCTACTGCCATTATATCAACATGATAAAATGGGGGACATTACTTTTGGAACATTCATTGTATTATTAATTATTTGAACATAAAATATTTGTTGACTATAATAGAACAGTGGATGTAATCTGCTGAAGATAAAAAAAAATTGTGTCATATATGATTTATAAAAAAACAAAAGGTACATAATATGCAGTTTAATCATACATCTAGTGGTTTTCATAGAGATAAAAGCATTTTTTTTTGTTTGGTTGATACTGTAATTTTTCATTAGTCATCTTCATTCTCTTTGGAATTGGCAGTATTTCTCTTCTTGCAAATTGTAACAAATTGTTTATAATCAGCATTGTCCTCGTTTCTTTATCCTTTTTTTTTTCATTACTTACAGTGAAGATATTGCTAACGAGTCTATTATACAACATATCTGAAGTTGTAGTTCCATTAACTTTCTATACTAGTATTTGCTTGTAGTTATGCCATTACAGCATGCAATGGATGAATTGTCTTCTAAATTACACAAAAATGAAAATGGCACTAACATCTCATTTTAACAGATTAGCAGTATAGCCCGGCGTTGCTCAGGTGTAATGAAAGCTTTAAAACTAATCCATGGTCCAGGAGCTAAGACTCAGCCTGAAGAATATTTTAAAAAATTAAAATAATTACGACAATTTACCAATCGCACGTACTGTATATATATATATATATATATATATATATATATATATATATATACTAGCAGTATAGCCCGGCGTTGCTCAGGTGTAATGAAAGCTTTAAAACTAATCTATGGTCCAGGAGCTAAGACTCAGCCTAAAGAATATTTGAAAAAATTAAAATAATTACGACAATTTATCAATCGCACCTACTGTATATATATATATATATATATATATATATATATATATATACTAGCAGTATAGCCCGGCGTTGCTCGGGTGTAATGAAAGCTTTAAAACTAATCCATGGTCCTGCAGCTCAGACTCTTTGGACGTTGGCATGAAAGACTAAAAAGCAATAGTTGTTTCCAGTTAAAGCGAAACCGTAGACTGAAAGAAAAACGAATGGATGTAAGTCAAATTTTGATTTCCTGGTATCGATATCAAATAAGTTTTTTTCATTGCAAACTGAATTTTGAAGGCTAAATAAGTCCACTGAGTAAATGCTATTGTGGCTGAGACTAAGAACTACAATTATACCTACTTAGAGCCAAACCCAAAGCAAAAACTAAAATAAAAGGGCTGAAAAAAAAATACAGACATACAGGCAGATAAACAGACACACACACAAACATCTTGCCTTATATATATATATATATATATATTATCGATTTTCTGCACTATTATAAGAACTGCAACTTTGAAACCTCTGAATATCGTTTCTTATGTCTTTGTCTATGAGTGTATCAAATTTGATTAAAATCAGACCACTCCTTCTATAACCCGATTTTTTTGATTATCGATTTTCGATATTTATCAGGGGTACCTTGACACAAAACCTAGCTAAGAACACTTGCAGACGCTTATAGTACAACTGTGTAAATTTTCAAGAAAATCGGTTCAGCCATTTCAGGTAACGGACACACACACACACACAGACACATACACACACTCACACACAAAGTTCCATTTATAAATAAGTTTAGATAGATTTAGATTAGATATATTGACCAAAATTACATAAAAATATCTTGACATACTAGAGTAAATTTGTTCAATAAAATTGCCGTTAGCTTCAACCATGGCCTCAAGATGACTTCGGAATCTCCTGCAGTGCTTCTGGGAGGTCTCCTTGTTTAAGTTGGTGAATGCTGCCATAATTCTTACCTTCATTCCATCTTTGGTGTTACAAGATGTTTTGTGGGTCATTCACTCAACTCTGCTTCACTTATAATAATCAAGGGAGTTAGGTGGCCAGATGTAAAGGATGATATGCTTTCAAAAATTATCTGACAACTATGACTGGCTTCTCCTACTTGTGTGGCATGGTGCAGAGTCTTGTTGCCAGGCATAGGGTCTTTCAACAGCCAACCTCTTGACTCAGGGCAGCACTACCTCCTCAAAGCACTTAACATATGTCTCCGTGTTGAATCTGAGGCTCTCACTAACTTCCAAGATGCTATATCTTTGTAATCACCATTAGATTCATCCATCTTTTTGCTGGGTCCTCTGCCCTGCTCTCAAATTGACACTCACTGTCAAAAATGTTCATATTTGAGCTTCCAGTGTGAATGCCAAGTAGTACAGTATGCCATTTCCAAATTTCTGACAGTGGTTTGTGTCATAGAGCTCTTTTTTTGCAGCATGTTCCCAACTGACCCTACTATAATGGGGAGTCAACAAAAGCAAAAACAAAACGTGTTTGTGCAAAATGAAAAATGTGAAATGGTGACAATGTACCCATCACAACCTGTATACTCTGTGTGCATATATATATTCAAATAAAACTTGAAAAATCATGTCGTATGACCATTTCAGTGAGGAAAAACCTTGCTTCTTCAGCTACAAAATTCTTTTATCATGCAAATACAGGATAAAATTCATATACTGAAAGTTTACTGAAAAAGAAATTCATACACTGGAAGTTTACATGAAACAAGGAGAACATAAGATAAAATAAGAAAGAATAATAGGAGGGGTGTTAAAAGAGAGTGAGAGAGTAGATTATGTTAGAAGGTTGTCATCTAGACACAATTCAGCATGCACAGAAGTTGATGGATCAACTATCGAGGTCATTTGGACTGTCCATCAGCCTTGACAAGACAGTGGTGATGGATCAGCCTGACAAGACAGTGGTGATGTATCAGCCTGACCCAAGGAACTCAGTATATAGGCAAGTACAATGTTGGTCTGGATAACTGGGAGACTCTTGGAGAGCTAGTATTGCTGATGGAGTCAAGACCTTCCATCAAGCATCAGAAAAATATGCAGAAATAAAGAGAGAGGTTTGGAAGGGATCCTTGAATTGCCATGAGGTGCCAACCTGACTGTGTACCTAATGCAATCGGATATGTCTGTCCAAGGTGGGTCTGCTCAGTCACCAGCGATCACACCTACAACCGCAGTCTATTGTATATGATGATTTTATAAGGGCATGCTTTGAATGCCCGACTTTCACTAGGGTGTGCAAGCCCTGGGTGGGCCTGATGATGCATATGAAAGGACACATTGGAAATGATGGTGATCAAAGTCAGCTTCTGCCACCTGGAGATGATTTGATATGTCTTAAATATGAAAGGAAATGCAAATCTATGGTTGACTTTGAGCCGCTGTCGTTCACACAGCTGATGAATGCAGTGTGTGTGTGCGTGTGTGTGTGTGTGGGGGGGGCTAACTGAAAGGCTGGGCATGTTGGCGATTGTCATACTTTGTGAGTCGACAGCCACTAATATAAATATGTGTGTATATATGTATGCGTGTATATGAGTGTGTGTGTGTGTATATATATATATATATATATATATATATATATATATCTTAGGTGCAGGTGTATTTATGTACGCATATGTGGATGATCATATATGTGTATATAGATACATATATAATTTTTGAGAAAAATGTATCTATCACTTTTTTTTCCACTCTCCTTTTGCTGGCATTTCTTATGATGACTGTCTGGCATGAATTTTTTCTTCCCTCATCTCTCCTTACTTGTTGACCTCGTTTTCTTTTTTTCCTCCACTTACATATTCCTGTAACACTTAATTTTTAATTTCTTAACACAAATGTAATCTAAAAATCATTTTCAACAATTCAGTCTTGAATCCTTTTTGCCATCTCTCTTTCCTTTCCTCTTCTTCCCTACCCTCCATATCAATGTCTAGACAACAACCTTTTAACATAATCTACTCTCTCTCTTTTAACACCCATTATTCTTTTTTATTTGAGCTTATGTTCTCTTTCTTTCATGTAAACTTCCAGTGTATGAATTTCTTTTTCAGTAAACTTCCAGTATATGGATTTTGTTCTGTATTTTCATAATAAAGAATTTTGTTGCTGAAGAAGCAAGATTTTTCCACACTGAAATGGCCATATTACATGTATGATTTTTGGAGTTTTATTCAAAAGATACATATTTGGCTCTGTAAATAGATAATACTATTTACATTGAGCCCTCTACCAGGATCATTTTTAATATTAATGAGATTAATATCAACAGGA